>JAUZNK010033122.1:0-18485 GCA_035046665.1 Euphysa ruthae
CGTACGTACGTACGTACGTACGTACGTATGTATGTATGTATGTATGTATGTATGTATGTATGTATGTATGTATGTATTTATGTATTGTATGTATGTATGTATGTATATATATAAGTGAATCTTGATTTATAAATTCTAGAAGAAACCTTCTTAACTTGCATTCAAAATATGCAAAAATGATGTTAATTTTTCAGGGTAATGTCAAAGAAATCTCAAAGAATTAATCTTGTCTAACCTGCAGGAATGAAAACTCAAACACTACACAAAAAGTAAAAAATTCACCAGCCAACTATAAATATACATTGATCTACATGGTTTGAAACACTCATTTGAAAAATCAATATATTTATACAATATATGCTAATAAAGGCCAAACAAATTATTTTGATATATTTTATTATATTTTATTTTATGTACTACAAACACAGTTATAACTTTTCCAATTCTCAGCCTTCCTCCTGAAACAGGCAATGGAAGAAGATTTAATTTCATTTAGTAGGACATTCCAAAGAAGGCTTTAAAAAAAAGAGAACATGTGCCGTATATGGTGGAATTTGCTGACAGTAGTCTTAAAATGTAATTATTTCTTAGTGTGTAAGGAATATCTTTTAAGCAATAAATATAACAAATCTTAATAGTAGCAACAGCACGTTCGAGTACTGCACATTTTAGTTATAAAAAGCATAAACTTTTTACTAGAGTAAAAAGTATATTCATGATAGTGAAATCAAAGAAGCAGGAATCTTCAAAAAGTAAAAAGTCAAGACTCTGTAGTTTATTTATGTACCTGCATAAAAAGCATTTAAAATATAACATGAAAAACTATCAAAAGCTATTGAAAGGCAAATTTTTAATATAAAAAATCTGGTAGCTTCGAGCGACCACGCAAATAGTTTACAGTTTGAAGAAACTCTTAGCAAAGGAAAAGATTGTAATGATAATGTTAAAGCCTAATAATGCATATTCTATCCAAATAAACAAATTAAATCTAGTTGAAAAATATATATCAGAAAGTTTTTTAATAAACAAGAAACAAAAATTAACCTATGATAAGATTTTTCAATAAGTGCGAGGAAAGAAGAAACTAACCGTCCTAATACTCACCCTAATTCTGTTAGACCAAAACAACCAACATCATCTAAAGTGTCAATGTTGGTCAGATAACGATTGTGATGTCGTGATGTTCCAAGTTTGAGGACCGTTCCACCAAACAAATTGAACTGGACAGTCATCTTTGTTGACATTGCCGGGTCAGCAATCGATGCAAGCTCATGAGCAGCAAATATTTTCAGCGGATTGTTTTTAAAATCAAGAACAGAAATAAAACCTTTGTCACAGATCTTTTTCAAGCGCTCTAAAGCAATCTAAAATAATTAAGAACACAGATAAAGCTTTTAAAGAAATAACTTGTACAGATGCATGCGAACAATAAATCATTAAAAACATTAACATTAGGTTTTTATTCCCATGCACAAAAATTTACAAGTTATACTTAAATAATATCAAAACATACCATAGAATGAGACATAAAATTTTGGAGTATATTTTGAAACAGCACATGATAGAAGGAGATTATATTCCTAACTATTTTGAGGCTGTCTTTGGCCTCACTCCAAAATGATAATGAAATAATTTTCATAAAAACTTATCTTCCTAAAAACCCAGTTTGTGAAAGTTTCAGCAGGTTTGAAAATTCAAATACTTCTGGAATTAAATAAAATTTCAAACATTTGGCATAAACCTAATTCTGCAAACAGTAAGCTTTTAATTTCTATTTAGGTTGATAATCGCAAAAAAATAAAAAAGTCAAAGCCTATCTGTCTGAATATACCTTGGTTATAAGAAACCAAAAAAAAAAAAAACATTTAAATTCAATTTCTAGATAACCAGAATCCATTCTTCAGGTAAACAACTATTTCATCTTTTGTCAGATTTTATTTTTCACACAACAGAAATCCCTGCCATTTAACACAAGTCCAACTTAAAAACAAAAAACAAAATAAGCAAAAATAATCATTGAAAAACTCACCTTGATAATTATTAAGTTTGAACAAATCTGAATACTGTCTTAAAGAGGAGTTGGTTAAAACAAAAGTTCAGTAAAAGACCATATTTCTATTCTGCATTTGCAGACGTTTCACTAAAAAAATTTTGTACACTTTTACAAGTTATATTGAACTCTAAAAGATTTTTTATTGTTTTAGATTATTTTAAAGGCTGTAACTAAAATGGTCTAAAATTTAATCTAGACGCTACTAGAAAGAGCACCAAAATGAAAGCCGAAACGAGATTAGATTTTGTCTATGTTATAGCTATCCTTTTATATTAGAATTTCATCATATATAGAAATACAAAGGATTGTTATATTACAAAGATAAATATAAATGGCTCTAACCTCACGTTCTTCAGACAAACTGATGTTATATTTAGGTCTGAAAACAGGATCACTGAGAAACTCCCTCATTTCATTTCTCATTTCATGATTATCGTGGTCAAGCAGTTCAGTCATCTTTGAAATATCAAAAGTTGGTTTGGGCCATTTTGTACGCAGCTCTTTTGGGTCACGTCCAAGTTCTACAGCTGTCCATGCTGATCGTTTAATGGTGATTGGTTTAGAGCTGTTCATTTTCACAATCAGATTATTGATTTGATTTGTAGAGCGAAGAGCTTTTCTTGTATACATAGTGTTGTCTAAATGACAGATTAAAAAAACAAGTCTTTTACAGGAAAAAATGTGTTTGAATCTTTACTTGAAAATTTTCCAAAAGAAAACATAAAAATTTGAAGCACTTCCTAGCTTAAAAAAGCACTTGAAATTAATCATTATAAAAACAACTCTCTTCTACAACACTTCTTGTACACATTTGTTTTTAAAAACATATAGTATAAGGATCACCAACAGACAATACTAATTAGCAACAAGTGAGATAAAAAAAGACTTTTTTTGGCTTCGGTGTCATATTATTTCTACCACTTTTTGTAAAAATAAAACATTTGAAAAATAAAAACCTTTATTCTGGGTACAATTTTTTAAACATAAACTTCTGCAAGCTTTCCTAAACTCATAAGGATAAAATAAGGCAGAACTTTCTTTTTATGAAAAAGGTGTTTCAAATGGGGAACAATTAAGCTGCTGATTATTTGATGTGTTCTTCCACTTCCATATCTCAAGCCTAGATGGACAACTTAGAAAAGTTTAAAAAAGTGCTTTGAAAACCTTTTAAGGCTTTTTTTCTTTTCTTAAAAAAAGAAGCTATATTTGGGCCAGGTTTCAATACATGAATTTTTAAAAAGATCAAAAAAAAAAAGATATGAGTGATTTCAGAGAAAATTTCTCAATATTTGTATTTAAAAACTACCACATCTCCACTCCATATGTAAAATATTAAATTTCAGTCCAAAAACGGTCATTTTATATTTTTTTGTTACTGATGTTGTGAAAGAACAAAAAAGAACAAATACAGGTGAAATAATAGAATCGAGTCTGTGTATGTTAAAAAGTCGCATGTTTAAATGAAGAAATACAATGTTAATCATCAATATACAAGCAGCATATATTAAGATATTTCATATAATTTGTTATTTTTCACTATAAAAATTCTTCTTAAAAATCTAATAAGTTTATATATTAATAAATAAAATTTAATTCCAAACTTTTCAAACAGTTGTGAAATCGAAAGTACATGACAATTTTAAACAGCAAAAAATATTCTCTATAGAATTTTACCCACTAATTAATGAGGAGAGCAAATAACTTCTTGTAACAAAGTAGAAAGATACGATGAAATTATTAGATTGTTTTGAAAGATTAGTTAATTAGTTAATTAAGCTATTTAACTTATATGCATAAGCAAATGTATATGTGTATGCGTATGTATATAAGTTAAATACTGTACTTATGAAAAAAGTTTATAACATTTAATAATAATAATTTTATATCATTATTAATCATTATCATTATTATTATTATCATTATTATTATTATTATTAGACCCGCCTGCTGCACATGCAATGACACTAAACCTTTCAGAAATGAACGATTTTATAATGAAAATTTTATCTTGAAATATCTCAACTCATTATTCATTATTCTTCACAAAAAGAAATATTATCTAAAAATAAATAAAATATGATTTAAATGTGTTAAATATTTCGACTTTGAAAATCATCAAAGTTAATTTTTGTTAATTTTTAAAATTGTTAAATTTTTCAAAAAAAAAAAAGAAAAGATAATATTAAAACACTGAAAAACATTATCTCATTATCTTGTCAACACCACAACAAACATTCATCAACATCTACTTTTGGAGCAAACACTTTAAAAACAGCCTTTATCTAGACATAGCCTTAACATGTATAACCAGCGGACCTTTTTGCGTTTGTGTGGACAAGTTTTACAGCTAGATGTCCTTCCTAAAGCCAGCTTGTTTACAGCAACATAAGCATGAGATTCTTTTATCTTTGCACACAAAATAGATTTGCCACCAAGGCTAGTGACAATCCCTTAGCAAGTAAACTGAACCTTAGCCAAATACTAAACTGGTATATACAAGGTAATTGTTAATTCTTTTATTAATTATTTATATGTGTAATTGAAAGAGGCTGTTTGTTTGACATGCTTAGAGTAAATGAGAAAAGCATTGGAAGCTAAAAAAAATAATATAATAGCTAAAATATAATAACTAAAAATCATCCTATAATTCTACACAAGACTCCAATTGAATCTTTTATTTGTTATTTCCACCAAACTCAACAAGTGAAACAACTTCTTGTAAAATAAAATTAGTGCATTGATAATTAAAAAAAGAAAAAAAAAACATTTTAAAAATTTTAAATATTCCTTTAATGCGGAGATTACAAACAAACATTTAAAAATATCTTGCTTAAATTGTTGAGAATACTATGATTTTAAATGATGATTATTTGTTAAAGCAAAATTAAAAATCTACTTTTAATAAAATTATTTTGAAATAAAAATAATACCTGAAAAAATTTGCCTACGAATCGGTTGTTGAGTAGCTAGGAACAGATAGTAGACCTCAAAATATTTTTTCGCGTTTTATTCATTGAGTTTTTTCAAGATATGCTGCAAGGCAAAGAGGATTTGAACAACTCCTTCTACAGCTGAAAAACTAATTCCACTAACTTTTTTTTGATTTTTAATTTCTCCACCAGCTCCAATAAAAATATTATAGCAATATAAATATATAACTAAAGAATAATTTACAACTAAAGATAATTCCAAGTTTTTTTTTAATGTTTCTTTATATATTCAGTTTTTAAAAACGGTTCTCTACTTGACACTGGTCGCAGCGCTAATTGGTTCCTTTAAGGTACCAGTTTAAAAATTTTAAGGTAGAGTTTAAAAAAAATTTGGGCACCAATTTAAAAATGGTACCCTAAATTTCCCTGATAAAAACACTAAAAGAAAATATGCTATATATATATATGTATCAAGAGTTCAAAAAATAAATACGTTGTTAAAATGAATGAATAATAAATAAATGTTGTATAAATTCTACAACACATATGTTCAATTTTTAAAAGCAAACGTAAAAAATGCCATTAGGCCGGAAAAATCCATTTAAAATTTAGGTCAAACGTTACTTTACAGTACTATGACTAACTTCTGATAAATCTTTACTGTTATCCTCCCCATTCAACACAAATTTTCACAACTAGACAAAGTTTCATTGTTTTATTTTATAGATTAGCTGCAGTTGCAAAGGGAGCGAGGTATCACAGCAGGGAGAACTTTAGATATGCATTTCTAAGATACGCATTACTAAGATGGATCTCAACAGTATGCAGCATAACTTTCACTTAAGGTCACGTGAGAGGTGACTATTAAGCCTTTATATTCTAATTATCAGAAACGTGAAAAAAACCAATACAGTTTTACCCTTTCCATGATCTTTATCACTCAGGTATAATTTTCAGACAAAATTAAAAACGCAAGTAATGTGATTATTTCAATGGATATAATTTAATGAATCAAAATAAAAAAAATGCTAAATGTTAAGGCTAAATGTAATTGCAATTTATGAGTGATTTCATACATGTAAATCTGAAATTTAAATCATTGTACACTCATTAAAAATAAAATAATTTTCAACCCATCCTAGCTAGAGATCTCCTTTAATAAGAGACTCAATGTAAAAATATACAAGCAGAAGTTCACTATGAATAAAGTTCATTTTGAAGAGAATTATTGAAAATTTATTAAAAGTAAACTTAAATAAAAAACCAAGAGACCAAACTCTCCTAATTTTTCAAGTTAATTCTTTGTTGACAACACATTTGACACTTTGAACTGTTGTGTTTTTTTTACTTTTTCTTTTTTCTCATATGCAAGCTTAGCATAATTTCTGTCAGTTAAAACTTAACAAAACTTTAACCTTAAAACGCCTAGAAAAAGAAAGTAAAATATTTTTCCCAACGTTGAGTATGCACGCATATTGAAAAAGCAAGTTCAATTCGTTATGTCAAACATATGTCTGCATTAACCACTATAAAAAAATAAATCTTCATATCTAAATGAGATTATTTGAACAACAGATACTACTTTTCATATAAAAAAGCCTAATTTATTATGCAATTTTAGCATAATATTAACATAACAAAATTTTAACATAATACTTAATATTTTCGTTTTTGAATATAGTCCTTTGCCTTGGATTTCTTAATCATTCTTCTTTATACTGATTTGATTACAGAGCAGGAATAGGAAAATCCTCCACGTCTTGAATGTTTTCAACCTTAAATGCTGGGAACAGACCAGTTTTCTGCTTTCCATGGAGAAGACCCTTAGCTTGTCCATTCCAGTGGTTTCCTAGTTATGAAAAATAATTAGTTTGTTATGAAAATTCAAAAAGCTTGAAAATTGAAAACTATAAGAATAACGACATTATAGCATCAAAAAAAAAAAAAAAAAAAAAAAAAAAAATTTAAAGCTATTATTATATCTTTGTTTCGTTTTTATTTTTTCATTTTTAAGGCTATTGCTTAAGAGAACAAAGATATTTGATTACGTCAACTTAAGTAAAATTTCACAAGCACTAAAACAGAAAAGTTGTTGAATTAATTCAAAAAATAAAACTAGAAATATTTATGAAAGGAATTTCAAAATAGCAGAAAATTATACTAAAAGCATGTCAAAAATTGCTAGTTTTTCTCCTGCGATCAATTTTGATTTGAGAGCTGCATGTAATAAGCAAGGAAGCATATCTGGTCGTTCAAAAAAACACTTATACGATGATCACGAAAATGTTACTTTAAATTAATTATTTGCATAGATTAAGGTACCTGCAATTCCGAGTGTATCACCAACTTGTAGATCTAGCTCATTTCTACTTTTAGCAATGTGTGGCCAGATTGCACGAACTCTGTGTTCGTGTTGTCCCCCAAAATAGTAAATATCATCTAATGATCGGAAATTTTGAGTAGCGTCTGTATGTTTATTATTCATTATTTCGTAGGCCAATCGACAAACCTAAAAAAAAAATAATTAAATGACAGGATAGCAACGTAAGTCCAAAAAAAAAAATAATTACAAGGGACTAGCTAAGATAATTTTTCCAGATAGTTAAAAAATTCATTTTAAAACGTTTTAAAAAAATATTTTCTGCAAAAAAAATTTCCAAAAAAACACATTTCCATGTTAGTTTTATACAATATTTTTTATATATAATGGCCACCCTTCGATTTTTCACCTGAAACCAACTTCAAAAGTTACCAAATGGAAAAGAAAAATTAGCGAATTGTAAAGAAAAGCTAGCGAATGGTATAGAAAACTCATCAATCAAAAATATGATAATTTTTTCTAAATTTTCTACTCTATCTGTAGTAACCTGGGAAAATTCTTTGTTAATAACATTCTAGGGACATTTTAGATTCAATTTGGAAGTTATTATCATTATGTGTACGTAATATTCATCTCAATATAAAATGTAGTTTAAAAATCTTTGAAAATGGAACTCGGTAAAAACAAAATGATTTTACTGATTCAGAAACAAAATTTTTGATAAAATGTTTTGATTCAAATGGGTTCTGAGCTTGGACTTTCTATAGAAATAAGGCTGTGAATTTATAAAGGGACCATGGCACTTTTTCACTATACTTCCAAAAAGCTGAGAAGTCTGTAGTTAAACAATTACAAGAACATTGTGCAGAATTCAAGCACTGGGTTAAGTAGAGCTGAAACGCTACAAAATGCTACATCAGGTAAGTAAAAATTTCTCTATTACATTCAATAAATGCCTCCAAAAACTTATTTTTCACAGAATCACATGGAATTGGCGAGCAACATCTTTTTAAGGCAAGTGTGCAAAAGCCTTAACGTATTTTCTTTATGCCCTGGTTGTCTGGTTTTAACTTAAATTCAAGCAAGTCTATTTTATTATTTTAATGTTAGTGGAGTATGATGAGTATTTGAGATTCACGGATGACTGGGTTTGAAAAGTTTTGGACAAAACCATGAGAATTGCTGAAGAATAAAGAAGAGCAATTTAAATTTCAATGAAAATTACAATTATAAAATGACATGACACCCAAGAGATCATGATCTAAACTTCAATAAAAAGCCTCCTTCATACACTATTGTTGAAAACAATACTTTTTAATTTCAAGGTGCAAATTCCGACAGGAAAGGGGACAGAGAAGCAAACAGCGGGAAACTTTATAGCTACCACTAGTGGTTGATTTTTATTGATGCAGTTAATACACGCTGGAAAGAAATTGCGCTGTCACCCATTTTCCTTTTCCACCAAAATTTGATGTTACCCACTCCCCTAATCATTGGAGCAATGAAGCTTTGGCCATTCAGCACATAACAAAGGTAATAGTTCCTTATGTGGATAAAATTAAAGAAGAGTTAGTAAGCCTTTTCAAAGAGCAGAAGGCTTCTTTGATTTATGACATGTTATGAAGTCGACCTGCACACTCGCTTTTCCAGAATGAAACAAACACATAAATGCTGGATCAAGCATAGATTTGAAGCATCCAACATTACAAACGTTTTAAATAATAAAATGGATTTTGGACTGTTTTTTTTTTACATTTGATTTAACTGATATATTAAATAAATATGATGATATATTGAATGTTCATGAAAAAGTTTTTTGTATCAAATGTCCGTAATTCATCCAAAAACTAGGTTTAAAAAACGTCCAAAATTTTAGGTTCCGAAAATTAAAAATCCAAAAGTTTCCTGTATAAAATTTTTTGTAGTTATTTAATGACAATGGATCGCTGTACGAGAAGTCGGTAAGAAAACATCTGCACGTGAAGTTGGAACCAAGATTTTCAGTAGGTGAAAAGATTATAACAGGTTTTGGTAAAATGTTGATTTTATGTCCAAAATGACCATACTTGGTCATATTCAGACCCATTATCAATTTTTTTTTTCAAAAAAAAAAAAATAAAAAAAAAAAAACCCTTCCCTGGCTTTCCCTTATGATCATTAGTAAATTCGTAGGATTCTGTGGGTTTCGCTGGTATTTCCAAAGAAAAATATTAGGATCACATAACCTGTGTTCAATGTTATCATAAAAATGGCGCACACACTATAAAATTTACTGAAAGTAATATTTTCTAACAGTACAAAAATTTCGGCAAAATTAGGATATGATAATTTTTGCCCCAAACTGCCATCTTTCAGGGACTGGGATTGATAAAAATCAAAATTTTCCAATATAACAAAACAGTCAAAAATTCTTTTGCAGAATTTAAACACAATTTCTTAACAAAATTTGTAAAAATTAAAATTATAATTTTTGGGAGCGTATAAATTAGGACGGATAGAATAGCAGTAAAAGCAAAATATTTATAAAAATGTTTGCCAACACTTTACAGAATTTTACAGAAACGGAACATACCTTCTTGAGAAAAATAATACAATCTTAGGGACAGATTTAGACCCGGGTATATAGATACTTTTTTTGATTCTTTAAATTTAATTTCATGCAAAATGTATAGGTAATAAACAAATTTCAAAAATATTATTTTTAGGCCTGAAAAATTTTGATCATTCGAAAACAAGAACATAAAACGAATAAAAACGAATATAAAACTATTAGATTATCTAAGATATTTTCATTTCATGCAGTTTTTAAGAAATAAAACTCTTTTTTGAACAAGCTAAAAAAATGGACAACAAAGGTGATATGATTATACATCCTACTAACTTTGACAGTGGCTCAAAAATGCGCTGGTATGTATGGTGTAACAACACAGATAGCTCAGTTTGCAAGGCATCAAACTACGGATCAAAAGGTTACAAGTTCGACTCCCACCTCTAAATGTTTTCTCTGAGTTTCTGAGGAAAACTCTTTGCATAATGCAACTCTATCTCAATTTGGTTGGGTTGTTTAAGTATATAAACTCTCTCAACTCAACAAAAGAAAACTCAACCCACAAATTTTAATACTAAAAATAAAAAATTTTCTTTAAATTTAACTGTTTTATTAATTCCCTACAACGTTTCAAAAGATATGTTATTTTGATAAGGCAATTGCAAAACTGCTTATAACCATGAGCCAGGTTTAACGAATATTTTACATATTTGAATTTCTGAAAGACTGACGAAATATTCTGCCATTATCCGACAACAAACTTATTTGATTATTTCAAGTTCAGCAATGCAATACTATCCTACTCTATTGATCCTCTGGACAATTTCCAAACTGCGCTAACTGCTTTATACCAGATTTTCTTAATTCAATCTTAAATAAATTTTATTAACAAAAGGGTTGAGGTACACTAGTCCACCAAAAAGAAAAACTGCTTCTTAATACAAACATGCTATTTCAAATTAAATCAAACCGTTTTTAAATATTTCACATTTTTAAATTTTTTTCTTTCTTGCATTTTGATTTTCAACGGCATGAAAAACTGGATTAACTCTTTGTTATTATTATTTGTAATTCTAAATTGTAATTAATACATTGCATACTGCATTTTGGCCAAGCACTAAAACACATCGATAAGTCCTACGATTTAAAAAATGTATATTTTGTTTATTATGATGAATTTATTTTTATTCATTTTAGAACGTATCAGTGCAAATGAGCTTTGACAACATACAAGATCAACTCAAGAAATAAAGTATATGGAATTAGTAAACTAAGCTATCCACAAGGGGATCTACATTGAGTAAAGCTGCGGTATAACAACTTATTTTTATTCAAAATTAAGAAAATTTCAGATGTTTTCTGACAGGCTAATGAGAACTTTGCATGGTATTTTTATTACATTTTCTGCGCTCACAATTGCAAATTAAGAAAACAGTAAAGCGACAACTCGATAAGTCTGACATAAAGATAAGTCACTTCACAATTCTTACAAATTCCATCATCAATTGATTTCCAAATCGCTAGTGATAACAAAACTATGATAGCAAAGCTATGATGTAATGTGCAAATGGGTCTGTTTTGTGGCATTTTTCCTGAAGTAAATCTTAATTCTGAGTATTGTAGCTAGATTTCCTAAGAACTTATGCTTAGGTTTCAAGAAAAACAGATTGAAACAGCTCAATTTTATGCATAGAACACCTTGATAGCTCAAACAACACCAACAACAACACAGCAGGCCGACCCACTTTACTGTGATAAAGGCCATTTTCTATCAGTTTTGCAACAGTTATAAAAAAAGAGCACATCCAGTTCCACAAGTCTTGCAAAGGATTAAATCTAAAATTAAAATTGATAAAAAAAACATGATTCTATAAACAGGTTGCTAGTATTTGAATTCCCTGAAGATGGTATTTTTAATGATTGGAAAGATATTTAAGAACAGATTGCTAAAGAATATTTCAACAAAAAAGTCTTTCATCAACGACATTAAATTGAATCTAAACTTGAAATATCCATCAGATGTCCGACGAAGCATATATTGAAAAATACCACAAAGGAGACACAATGCCAAAAAGTTGATGAAAAATCAAGAGAAGGAAGATAAAGCATGCCTAACAGCACAAACGCGCATTTAATCCAAAACCACATGTAAAAAAAAACAACAATACCAACTTTTAGAATAACAAAAAAAGCTGGCAGCAGTGAAGATATCAAAAATGAAAAAAGCAATGAGTTTGTGGTGGTTTTTTTGTTAAAGAGAGACTGTGGTTGCAGTGTAATAGTTGCAAAGGTGGGTACCATGTTATTTATATGGATTAATCAAAAATATCTAAGTTGTATACTCGTGGAAATGTGCTCCGTTTTAGCAAAACATTTTTTCTTCCTTGAATTCATATTCAGTTCAATTTCAATGAATAATTATTAATAATAATTATAATAATAATAATAATAATTATAATAATATTAATAATAATTATACAACAGAAAAAAATATCATTAATATTAATATCTTATTTACTCTTGTAAAAAAACTCTAAAGAAATATCAGGAAAAACTGTTATGAAAATACATATTCTTATGAAAAAGATTCAACAAGTATTAATTTTTTATGACGAACAATTCGTGCTACAGTTTTTGTTAAAAAATCAATATAGCTTAGAAAGTATGTCAGAGATTTTGCAGAATTTTACAGTGTCGTATAATGGCAAAGTTTGGAAATTTGATATTATATACAATAATAACATGATTAATTTGTAAACACTGTTTGAAGATTTATTATTTGGCTATATATTGTAATATATATATATTGTTAAAAGCTTATATCTCAAAGTAACATGATAGAAAAACAGTATATGTATGAAAATAGTTCACAAATAAATTGTATTTTAAAAATAAAAATAAATAAAAAATAATTAAATAAAAATAAAATACAATGAAAACAGTTGATAGGGTAAAACTAACCTGTGATGAGAATGTGCAAACGAGGAAATCAGTTTGCGATAATAATTCAATATCAGTTATTACACCATGCAGAGATTCATCTGAATAACGACTGCCTAATTTTGCACTTCTTGATATGACAGAATCACTGATAAACTCATATTCAGGATATCTAAAAATATATCAAACATCTCCAGGTCTGCTTTGGCTTAAAGCCCTAGCTTAAATTTCAAAGTATTTAAAAATTTTATCCCCTAATTTGTTGAAACTAGTATTTTAAAACCTTCCTGAATGAATTTTTTAAACATTGGTTTCAAAAAATCAAAGAGATGGTAATTTAACTGCATTCTTAGTACCTAAACCCCGAAACCGACACAACCCCGAAACCAAAAATATTTCAATGCGTTTTTATTGACAGAGTTTTATACAGAGAACTTAAAACATATTAGTGACTGTAAAATCACCAAAAAATGTTAATATGAGGAAAAACTTTGACAAAAAAAACTGGGTAAAGTTTTGAAAAATTACAAAAAGCTTTATTGGAATTACAGGAATCAAGTGTGAAACTGTATGGAATTTTTTTTCCTCAGGATAAATTCCATTTAAAAGCCTCACATTGAAATAAAAGAATCATAAAATAATATGAAAAACATAATTTCTAAAATAATGCTAAAATGAACTAAAAACGAATTAACTTTTTCGTAGTCAATCATAAGGGTTAATATTTCATGTTTTTAAAAAATTATATAAATGTATACAAATAGAATAAATTTAAATAAGTTTGTTTTTAAAAAATTAGATAAATTTTAGACCTAGTTTTTATCATTAATTATAGATTATCATAAATAGCCTTCCAATATTTTCCTTTTCTTGATGTTATTTGGAGCTCTAACAAGAAAATCTCAAGAGAATTTGTGACTATGGTAAAGTAATAGACGTTCGCCAACATCTGAATTTCCTTTTCCAATAGTGTATTCTTTCCAAAAAAACCTCTGCATTACGTTTTTTTCTCCGGTGTATGATTGTGAGCCTGAGTATGTACTTTGATAAAGAGTGACTGGTGGCGATTTTTTTCTTTATGTGGAAACAAAGATCAAATCTACCATGTTATGTAATGATAAGTCAATTTAACTCTAAAATCTGTAAACTTTTGGACAATTTTTTTCACTGCAATTTGATTTCAAGGACAAGATAATTTAAAAAAAAAAAAACTATTTTACAATTTTCAAATAACTAATGGGGTGTGAGGGTTTCTAGTCGTTCACATAGTAATCTATTTATTATAGAGTCAATAAATTTTCTAGGATAGCCTGCTATGGAAAATTTTGACATTACTCTTTCCAGTTCAACATAAAAATAGTTTACTATCTTTGGGATAAACAAGACAACTAGTAGAAAATGAAGAACATCCAAGCTACAATGCTGAATCACTATTCAACAATATCTCTTTAAAATAAACTGTAGACTAAATTTCCATATACATTAAAAAAAAAAGAAATAAGCCTATATTCAAAAGATTGATGCTTGAAAAGTTTCTTTTTAAATTAACAGCTAAATGCATCTTCAATGCAAAAACAAACAGTATTACTCAATATTAAAACTGTTTTGGTTTGTTAACTCAGTCATACTATATTGAGAATTATCATATAATCAGTTTAAATTATTTATTAAAGCTACGTTTCAGGAGAAAACATACTCTCACCATAATTTTTATGGAAATTTTTCCGGAAGTGACACAAAAAAAGTAACGGAAACTATTAAAATGTTGAAATTATCAGGAACCAACTTAGAGGACAATGTGCAGACTGACAAGTACAGTTCTTATGAGAACTATCAAGGATGATCTTATTCGCGGATGATATGAGACTACATTTTAGGAAGTGTTTGATATGCGGTTTATGTCGCTTAGTTTTTGTATAAAGTAAATCAATTTTATGAGAGACAAAATGAGTATCAGTATAAATGATTGCTTTTTTCCCTCTCAGTTGAAATTATGGTCCTTACCCCAGCAATGATGAACTGTTTTCCCCATTTTTAACCCCTGTTGATGTTACTTAACTTTTTGATTTAGAGTTCGTTTTGATTTCTCAATATAGGAAGATGGACGATCGTGCTTGTCCAAGCAGACACATAGGAAAATAGATTTCCCCACGCTGTAGATCACGTGGGCAAGGTGACAAAAAAAATTGAGAGGGGTTAAAAATTATAAATAAGTTTTTATAATCTTATATGTATGTAATTATATTTCATCCTTATATATGCCCATAAAAAATCTGCAAATAAATTCTATTAAGAACATTTTTTAAAGGAATTGACTTTCGATGTATTTTATGCAAAATAACTTATTCATAGAAATGCAATATTAATTCTAGATATCAGAATCTCATTAAATAAATAAAAAATCGGGAAAAAAAATAAGTCGTATATATTACAAGAATTATGCGTGTATCAATTTATTCAACACTCAATAACCATTTTAAATGATCTCTGGAAAAATTTTGTTTATTTGAAAAAAGTATTATCAAACAATAGAATTATCGAACCATGAAACTATTACGCAACAAAATGAAATGAAAAAAACATATTTATATACATTATAAAAATATCAATTGTTAAAAAGGCGTGGAAATATGACATAAAACTTTAAACATATTTAATAATGTTAATATCATTGAATTCAAATTATCACAACAATTATGTTTTGGGCGATTTATTGGTATATGAAAACAGAGCACGATAAATGCACAAAACATAAACATGATTTAACACCACAAGCAGTTCATTATATAAGTTGATATTTTAATATGAATTTTTGAAATAAAAGTTGAGCCTTGACGTCTTGATTGTACTGGTCCAAAGTGACATTTGGGCAAACATGAAAGACTATGGGAAGTTGTTTTGGGGTTCCGGAAAATAAAGCGATCCCCCTTTAACCATGCCAAAAAAAGAAAATTTTGCGAATATAGTTGAAATTTAACTATACAATAAAATACGAAAAAAGTCTACAGCACTGTGGAATCACCTCGCTAAACACAAAAACGTACCTATTTAAATAAAAAAATTTTAATTAAAAGTAAGAAAAAAAAATTGTGGAGAATGACGATAAATATTAAAACTTGCCCACACGGTCCTCATGCAGGCACTAATTTCTGTAAGTAAAGCACTGCAAGCAGCACATCATTGCTAGGAAAGGACCATTCATTCAATTAGGAAGAAAAAACAATGATTGATAACGACACTCTCTTTCACTCTCTACAAAACCCAAGCCACATACACCACATATCATTCACGACATATATAAACAACCGTACTTGTCAGTCCGCACATCACCCACTAAATTTAAGCTGATATATCATAATTTCAACATGTTAATTTCAAATACTAAAATTCCAGAATTTCGAATTTCTTACAAACTAAATAAACCTCTTTTAATTCAATGTACATTCCCTGAAGACAGAAGCAAGTTATCTCTCGAAGCGTAGCTTTGTTAACTTTTTTTAATACCTTTTATAATGTCTTTCTCAATAAATAATTTATTTGATCTACTTAGTTTTTGTTTAAATAATACACTATTAACAGTGATGATGTAGAATTGACTAAGAAAAGCTTTTCATACTGCATCAAAGTATCTCAATCATTGATTGAAATACTGCTCTTTTTACAAACCTTCAAACTTTTTTTGCTTTGAAGACACCCCTTATGTCTTTTTCAATATTTAACAAACAAAAAACATATTTGATTACCAATATTCCTCTATTAAATGTTGGATCCCTAGAGTCAAGACACACCATAGATGAGTAATTAAGGTTGAGCTAACTTACTTTTCTCGTGCTTGATGTAATACAGAAGCATCATCAGAAGCAATGAATACCCGTTTCTTATTAACTGGACCAGCCAGTTCTAGTTTTTTATAATACAGCTCCACCCAATACATATACTCACTAATATCATGGTAAGCTGCCTCCAAGTTTATTTTGTCAGTTCGACGAACTTGAATACTAAAACAAATTGTTTTTTGTTACAATACATACATACAAACATATATACACACATACAATACATAAAAACCTTTTTTCACAGTAATAACTTTAAAATAAGCTTTATTTAATGGCAGCAAATAATTTCCTACAACTTTGCTATAGTCTTTGTGTATTGTGCACAAATTTAATAAAGGGTAGCAATGAAAAATAGAAATAAAAAATGCAAAAAAAAAAAAGGCATATGAAAGGATTTGATAACAAAAATAATAACATACCCAACAATCGGAGTTTGGAATGCTAGCTTTTTTTTTTTTTCATTTATTTCACTTAATAAATGTGGTTTATATCTGAAAAGATATTTACAAAACTGTCCAATCCACCAAATAAAAGGGTCTTTACTAAACATTCGAAGACGCTCATACAAATCCCGTGGAACAGTAAGTGGCATTTGAACTGGCCTTGGAAATATGGCATCAACAATTGGTAAATTTACAACTTGGTGTTGGTCATGTCTGCGACCCCACGGTTGGGCACCACTGTATGTTGTACATGTGTCACTGACACTTTCAAATACACCATTCCATCCTTTTGAAGAATATCTCCAGCCAGAAGAATTTATTATCAAAGTGCGTCCAGTTGAATAAGCTATGATAAAACAATATAAAACATGATGCATTTGACAACCGTATCCACAGCCCTTGTTAAGAGAACAAACTAACTTCTTTGCAGTGTTACAGTTTTTAGGATTTTGTAAGTTATGCAGCCTTTGTTGGACTATTTTAGAAAGCTCTGTAGCTAGTGCATCTTTTTGCTGTGATACACCATCCATAGATGTAAGTTCCTCCAAATCTCTTTCAGTAACTTGATTAATTTCTCGAAACGATTCTAGAAAATTCTTAAAACCATCGTAGGCAACTTCAGGTACTAATTTCTCCAATCGATTAACTTGACCTGACACCAAAAACCACATCTCTCGTATTTGATTGAGTATCCTTCTACTAAGAATTTCATAATTTATACTCGGCATACCATTAGATGAAATTTCTTTCGCTTCTTTTAGTTTTACTTTTAATTCTTTTATATTCAAGTTAGCCATGTCAATTTGTTCTAGCATTTTACGTTTCTGTTTTTCTTCTAGTGTCGATAATTTATTATTTTTCTCATTTAAAAATTTACCATACAGAAGTTTACTTTCACTACGAAGATTTTCATTTTCACGTTTTAAAAGAGTCACTTGATCACTAATTCTGTGAAGTCCCTCACTAGAAATATGAGATTCTTTTAGTAGCTGAAATATATTGAATCCCATGTAAAATACCCACATAACCAGTATAATACCAATATAACGAAAAATTTTAACAGCCATGTGTTAGTTATTTGTAACAGTTTCAACCTAAAAAAAAACATACTTTGTAAATAGGTAAATAAAGTAAATAGGTAAATAGGTAAACAATGTATTTCTAACGTGGGGCCAACACTTAGTTTTCAAACTAATTCATTCCAGAAGGGCCCATGGGTTTAGTTCTCATTGTAATGATGTTGTGCATGTCTCATATATATGAAACATGCAACATGAATTAAAGACTTTACAGGATGCATGAAATTTCTTCTAATTGGAATCAATATACATGTATAACTAGCCTGATTAGAAAACTCTTCCTACCAATTCATCTAGGATTCATTATATAAGAATAAATGCAATATATTAAATTAG
>JAUZNK010033133.1:0-18482 GCA_035046665.1 Euphysa ruthae
TATACATATATATATATAGATATATGTATATATTGTGTCCAAGTGCCTTATGGAAAATGTAGTATTGTCTTTGATAGAAACCAAAGCGGTCCGTTCACAAAAGATCATGAACATACGCAAAGGAAAAGTCTCTTGACGTCTCTGTTGATCTAGATAACACAATTGGTGATATTTTCTAACAAGCAATTTTGTCAAACAGCATAGTTTTTAGTTTATCAAGTTTAGGAGGCATTCAGATTACATGACATTAGTTTATGCATTTGGAGGGTGCGATACCACATCTGCAATTTTTGCACAAGTAAAACTTTCTTTAATGAAATTGACTTCCAGTCGTAGTATAAAAAGTTGGGCAACTCGAGCAGCAGCAGAAATATTTTGAATCCAGAATACAACGCTCGATCAAATAGGAGCTGCTGGGTTGTAACTTTTTGTGTTTTTATATGGAGAAAAAGAGTCGATAGCTTGTCATACTTACGCTATGCGAAATATATGCAAATGACATCAAACACGGGTTTAATCATACCAGAAAACTGCCGCCGATAAAGAAAGTAGCATATTTTTATTCCCTTCGCATCTATCTCTAAGTGTCAGAATAGAACCGACTTTGCGAAGATAGTTCAAATACTACCGACTTGGGTTGGAAACTGAAAAATGGGATACTAATACCAGTAATGACAGATAAAGTCTATATGAGATCCTTGATATTATTTAATATTATATTATTCAATGCAAATTGACTTCAAAGCATCCATGTGCTGGAAACTGTTACCCCTGTCGCAATAATGGTTTACAATGTGTCATGTGCCTATGGTGACTGCCGTGGAACGGAGTGTGAAAATTGCGAAGTTTCAAATAGATGATTCTGATCAAGTTTAAAACTTCTATGCTGACGTATACGACGTGTTTGAAAATTTATTCTTCTGAAACATGTAAAATTTCTGATACAATACTCACTGTTAAATAACTGTCATATATAAGTAAAACTATTGAGTGTCTACTGTATACGAAAAATGATTTGTTCCATATTATCCATACGTACCATCAGTTTGATAACTTGCGTTTGTTATAATTCCGGAATTTATTTTCTATTGAAAATAAACCTATTTTTAAAGGGACATGTACATATTTAACGCGATTTATCGCACCAGTAGCAACCAAACTATTGGGTCTATTAAGTTAAATGCAACTTGCTGATTGAAACAAAATTGCTTGGCTACCGTAAGCTATTTCCAGAGCAATTTTACTACAACCAATAGGTTTTTTCTCCAAATTGACAATTTTATTAAGTAATAATAAATGTAACATTTATTTTGATATACACAGTATCTTTAACATAATTTTTCAATGATATTAAAATAACGTAACATAGACTTACCACGATTTTGCTGACGCAAGCATTTAAAAACAGCTTGGATAAACCAAAAAAAAGTGTTTATTTGGACAGATGTGCATCACAAAGCAATCTTATTATTATCAAAGTTCATAAAGAATCTAAACGGCCTCAAACGATTTTTTTTTTGTCGAGATATGCGAGTTTTTAGTTTTTGCTTACGTCAACATTAATTGATGCTTTTAAAAAAATGGCTCAAGATGGGATTTTTCAAAACTTCTATCCAGGGACCTTCCCCAACCTAAAAACCAAAAATTAGCCAGTACAGATTTTTTTTCGGGTTGAAATGCTCACTGCTTGTACTATACTGTAAGACCACCTTAAGGGTACTAGAAAATACCTGAATTCTTAGCAAATTCTGCTCTCGCTCCAGCCATACAACTTGAAAACTTACAGAAAACACGATGAAATGAGATTTTCTCCATTTAATTACAGAAAACTCTAATACAAACATACTCTGGAAATTTCATGGAGCAATTTTTCAAAAAAAATATTTAAACAAAAACTAATGGAAAATCATTCTAATAGTCTAAAAAATGATGAAACACACAACACAAGTCAAAATCCTTCGTAGCATTTATCATCTGCTTTTATAAATTTATCTGCCTTGTTCATTTTTTTTGAACATAAAACCGTTAAATCAGTTTTAAACTACCACGACCGCCAAGTCCTTTCTCTTTTTTATTAAAAACGTATACTCACACGTTTCTGGTAGTGCCAAAAACATTCTAATTTATTAATGCCTTAGATAAAAAAAAAAACTACCACCCAATTAAAATACTATTAATAGTGTCTAAAGTTTTTGAAAAGGTGAATTTTATACAAACTGATCGTTTTTCAGTGATAAATTTTACCTTCTCTTAAGTAGTTTTATCAAAGGATTTTCAACTCAAAGTACTCTGCTTCGTTTATTACAGAAGTGGTTGGGACAATTTTCATGAATTTGTCAAAAACATACGCATGTATCCCTCATGACTTGCTTTTAGTCAAAATTGCAGCATACGGTTTTCCATCTAAAAGTTTGCGTTTCATAAAAAGCTACTTCTGTTTATATATGTGATATTTTTATTGAAAATGTGCTATCACGTATGTAAAAGCATGCTTTCTCTGGAACACCCTACCAAATTCTTTTAAACGTAGTGTTTTATTATCCCACTTTAAAAGACATATTCTCAGTTCGCACCGACTTTTATGTTTGTGATGTATATCTTCAGTATTTATTAGCTTAAATTTATTAGAATATAAAAATTGTTGGTGTAGATTAGTGTTTATTATATCGTATTGTTTATGGCTATGTATAAACTAACGTTAAATAAAGATAAGGATGAATTAATGAATGCAAACTCGTGAAAGATTCCCGCTAATTTGTTAAGTGCTTGCGAGGTTTAACAGGTTTCGACTGAAACTGAAAAACTCGGTAAAATGCTTCAACAAAATGGGTTTGCCTCTTCCAAGTTTCCCGAGTGCATTTGACTATCATCCGATGAAAAAGTTGATGCACTGGTTCAAAATTTTGGTGATCACATGACTGGAGAAAGTGACGAAAAACACAGCAAAAAGGAAATGGTATTAAGCTACTAAACAAAGCCAGGAAATTTGATGAAATTTGCGATTTCAAACAGCCATAACTATTGAATCGTAGCAGCTATTGAGACAAATGAGACCTTTTTGGAAATCGCATGATTTAGTATTTCGCTTGATACAAAATGATTTTTTCTGAGTTATTGTTTTTAAAAAGGTTTTGACATCCCTACTATTAGGTGCATACTTAAAAACAAATAAAACTTAGTGTAACTAAAATTTCAAAGGATAATTATTTCATTGTTACGTTGCTATGTTATATGTTAGATAGCGAGTAAAAAATCAAGATCATTAGGTTTTACAACTTATTTCTTCAGTATCTTAATCATTAATTCAATTTATTCGTCGTTGTATTACATAACGAGATTGAAATAGTACTTTGTAATAAGACTCCAAAAACATTATAAATGAATGTGCATCAAGTGTGCGTTCATTTTAATAGGTTGCAATGTACAAGGGTCTAATTTAACAGAAAAATATATTAGGAAAGAATCGAATACGGAATCAAAGAATGCAATTTTAACTTGGTTCGATTAATAAAAACAGAAACTTTCTTAGAAAATTTTGAAGCTCATATAGAAGTTTCCAAAAGGGAAGTGAGAAATTTACAGGTTTAGGGGGAATCAAAACCAGGTTAACATGGCTAATTCGACAAAAAAGATCACTATTAATCAGGCAGCAAAGGAATACGGATGCATGTAGCCATTTGAAGGATCTCTAATGATATAATTTAAAAACAAAAAGACTCAAGATGAGCACAATTACACTAGGCATGGTGAGTGCAGCTGAATTTTCTTTCTTAACAGTTGTGCGAGGCTTTCTAGACGGCTGCGGTACGTATTCTCCTACGATCAAGTCGGAGGGATATTCGACATCTGTTTGACGACTACTACACCACGTGTCATCAGCTGAAAGAGAACAGAACAGTACAGGACTTTTGTTAATATGTGATCATTTTTTAGTAGTTATTCCCCAATTCTTCCGATGGAAACCCTGCGCTTTCAAAAACCCTTTTTCACAAAATAAATCTTGCAGAAAATACACCAGCTGGCTATGCTAGTAAATTGCAGGCTCGTATAATTTCATTCGTATGACTAAGAAAGCCTTTAAAACTTTTTTTTTTTAATGATATATTTAGAAATCCCAAAATTTGACAACAGCTATTAAAAAAATGTATGCTAAAACTTAATATCGTCATTTGCTTTTTCATTGACAGCTTAACAAAAAATTTCACAAGATTTTCCGAAAAAATCCAAGGAAATATATGAACTTGGAAAAGTCTAGGCGTGTCTGCACCGCAAGAACAAAGAAAAAATTAAAACATTAGAAGATAAATAAAAAATTTTTTTTTTACAAAAATCCAATAGAAATATTATATTCACATTCTTTAGAAGCACACATAGTCAAAGACGTGTTCACACTCCCTAGAAGCATACATAGCCAAAGACATATTTTGCATAGTTTATGTTAATGTGGCCGTTTATAACATTAATTTAGAACAGAACGTTTGATATAGTTACGAATAGAAAGTCTTATCATTGTCATGCTATTATCCAGCAATTGTATTGGATAATGGATTGAGTATTTTCTGCAAATTAATAAATCTATACTATATATAAATAATCGTCTCTTGGTTGACTGACTACTTAAGCATATTCTAAGAAACGCATCTCTAGCAATACAGGTAAACACATCTGCAACATTTCCTAATATCGTAAGTAACATAAATCCTTTTCAGAAAGTTATCATAAGCTGTGCTAGTTACGTTCCGAAAACCCTAAAATACCAAATTATCACATTGCAGCCATAAATGCCGTAAGGAGAGAATATCTTTTATATATCTTTTAAGGCGAAGTTGATATCATGTTAATTTCTGGATTTAAATTTACAGTTTCTTTCCTAAAAATCGATTTTTAATAAAAGGTTTTAAAAAACATTTTCTCAAATACTAGTGGCGGTGTATCGGTGTTTCTAAATTACATTATCCTAACACGTAAACTAAACTCTTACCTTTTACTAATTCAAGTTATTGTGTTTGGATTTAATCTTATTTACCAAAAATGGGCAATTATCTCAACTTATGGACCACTTCGTGCAAACAATCGAATAAAATGTTGAAATTTATCGATGTTTTCAAAATATTTAACGGGTTTTCTCAAAAAGAAACATTTTGAGGTTACTGAACTTTCTATCTGAAGCAAATTATAACAGTATTTGCCACAATATCAGGGTAAATCAATGATTTTAAATTTTTATATGCCCAAACGCAAGCAAAACAGGTGTCCCCCAAACTAACTCTGCATATGACACTGATCATTATAAAATTTTCGACCGAAATAATTTTTTTTTCCTGATCTAAACATTCGCCTTAGCTATGTAGAGCTCATAGATAAAACTATTTTGAACAAACCTTTAAGAGTTCTAAAACTCTACGTGCCTTTTAAAAATGAATTTCTTTGAGGGAATAATTCGCCACGTATATGTCAAATTATAAAACTCAAAGGAACAAAGGTAGCTGCTATTGAAGAAGCACTTGCCATTTAAGTGGGTTTGATCAGAAGATCTAATGTATCACAAGCAAATGTCTAAACCATTTAGCTACATCCTATATAAGTCTTCAAAAACATGCGAGAAATTGACAAAAAAAAAAAAATCTGTTTTTATGCTTGTAAGAAGAAATACCTCCGCTGGGACTCTTGATCACTCGATAACGATAACCCTCGCTACTAGTAGAAGAACAGCTTTCATCACAATAGAACTCGCAGATTTGAGTTTCTGCAGCTGAGTCCACGCAACCAAAGACTTGCCCCTAAATTAAAAAAATAAATAAACAATGTTTAAATAATTAAATCTCAAATGTTCCTTTAAATTTTGAAATATATCAAAGCATGATCGGTCCGATATTGTTAATAAAAAAATAGTGCTAGAACACCTTTTAAACTTAACCAATGATCAAACATTAAATATCTGTTTTAAAGTTTCAATACCTAACCTAAAAATTTCGTTTTCAGGAGATGAGGTCTGAGGTAAATCAAAATTCATGAGGTGGTCTTGGCCAATTTGTAATAAAGTTAAAATTTTTAGAGAGGGGATGATAATGCTTGATTTAGCTTTAAACCTCAAATTATTTAATAGACGTTAGAAAATACAAAATATAAATTTTCTGGAGAAAAGCTAGAAAGGCGGGGTTCTCAACTTCGGGTTTAAATAATTTTTTTTTTTTTTTTTTAATTTCAAATATATGCATAACAACATAAAAAATTTCAGAGAATTACATAAATTGGTCAAAGAGGAGTTTAATTCTCACATTCTCCAAGGCAAACCGATTATTTTTAACACTTATTAATATATTTGCATCAATTTTTTCATCATCTTAGGTATTCAGGTTTTTCCTTGACATTCGCAAGTGTGATAGAAAATTTTTTTCCCAAGTTGTAATTACTTTCTATACATTAACAAAAAAAGAAAAAAAAAAAAATAATAATAATTTCCTTTTAGTGGCGTAAATAGCCAGAAAAATATCTTCTAGACCTTAAAGTAAAAAAATAATTGAACTAACTTACCAGCCCACATATAGGCACTGTACTTATCTGATCACATTTCACACTATGGAAAAAACAAAAACAAAAAAAAATTATTGATTTATATGGAGAAAACTAATAACTGAATCTTAGCAATACATAATGATAATAAAAAAAAATATATATATATAATAAACTAATATGCTAAAAATTCTGTTTATTTGTTCATTCAACTGTTTTTATCTATCTGTTTTTTTATTGGTTGGTTCGTTTTTGATTGACGTTTTTAAACAATAGCCAATTTTAAAGATTTTTATTGTCTGTGTTTTTTTGATTGACTTTTTTAAACAAATGGAAAATAATAAGAAATCTGCACTAACAAATAAGAAAATCTTAAACACGAAATTTTTACCAAGAACAAGAAACAGGCAAAGCTCAGTTGGCAAGGCGTCAAATTACGTATCGAAAGGTTACGTGTTCGACTCCCACATCAGGCGAAAATTTATTTTTTATATTATCTTTGAATTTTTGAGCAAAACTTATAATATCAGGAAATATTTGCTATATATTAAAATCTAGTGTAATAAATAAAGGCAAGTGAAAACTTTCTTTTATACCAAATTATTTATTGTAAATTGTCGAAGGCAAGCCCTAATGGCGCAGCTAGATTCAAAGAGCGAAGCATAACTCTCTCCAAGTGTGCGATGCTAGTTTACTAGACTCGACAAGGATCATGTGATGACTATATCCAAGCCGCGTGAGCAGTCCACGCCAGACACCAAAGCAGTGTTTCATGTTTGCGTTTTAAAAAAGGACAAAACCATCAAAGAAATCAAAACAATGGCAAAGCCTCAACGTGATTAAATTTTTTAATCGATCTAATTTTAAGCGATCTGAAAAAATCACTTAATGCACAAAATCAAGACCCGACTTGGAAATAAAATATAAAAAAAAGACACAACATTCGATGAGGCTCAATAAAAAGAATCTTCCATCTTCATCAAGGTTTTATCATCTACTTTAGCACTTCAAAAAAAAAATTTTTTATTTTATGCTAGCATATGCATAGCAGAATTGTTTAATCTTTCATTAAAGTATTGAAGCAAAGTCTTTATAGCTAGATGATTTAACTACTTATGGTAACATAGCTACAAAATCCTTTTATTATTGGGCCATATACTGGCAGACTTGCGACCTAAGACTAGCAATCACCACTAGCCAAGTCTGTCTATGCCAGACTTAAAACTGGTATGTTTCGCAGATCTCTAACTATTTAAATCCAAAATGGAGAAACGAATATCCAAACCAAAAAGTCTACCGAAGTTAAAAAAATACAATTTGGGTAAACTTAGGTTCAGTAATAAAAAAATGACACTAATCGCAAAACTAATTATGTAATGATTTAGAAATACAAACAAGAATGGAATTAAAGAAAAACTGGCTACACATACAAATGGAAATATGGATTAATGCGAATTTAGCTTATAGGTATAAAAAAAATGAGATATGTATTTATTGAAAGGTTTTAATTGTTAGGTGGTTTATAAATAGTAAAAATTGCAGATTCATTACAAAAAAATGGCTAGTACTTAAAATCAAAGAGTAAATATATAACAGTAAATATAACACTTTGTTACCGGCTTAATACTCTGACTCAACTTTTTATGAAAACCTAAAAAATAATTAAGCAAAAAGAGGGTAATTTTAAACTGCCAAAAAATACTTACCAAATTGATACATCGTCATTCACAGTTTCAATCTAGTAATGAAACAATTTAAAAAATATAAAATTATAACAATGCGGCACAGACAACGTATTAAGCAATTTTCACCCTGACAATTTTCAGGTTATTTTAACCAGCTGTCAGATATAAAATTTAGCTTCTAATCGATATTTTCAAATTTCTCGCTGCTTAGGAGACCATTTAGAGGAAACAGTAAAAAAACTGTAAAAATCCATTTTCTAACGTTTTTTCTAGACATTAGGAATTAAACTTACAAACTACATATTAAGAGGCAGGTGGAAAAACGACTGGCATCGCTTGGTTACGAAATAGAATTGCTGCTACCACCGTACAATTCATGAAAATTAAAAATTAAAAAATATTTTGCACATTCAACTTCCAAGGAATAAGTTTTTAGGCAAAGCAAATAAATATTGCAGATCATTTTATCAACAAAAATCTCATAGTTATGATAGTCCAAGAAACAAAAATAAGAAAAAACGGAATACGTGAAATAAAGTCATCTAATGGGAAAATGCTTCATCAAGTAACCAAAGAGTTACTTATTTATTTTACTCCCTTTTCCAAATTATGTGTCGGAACAATCAATATAGGTATCAAAAAACAATTAAACATCATCAGTGCTTATGCCCCTACCCTAGAAAAACCTGGCCTACCTTAAAAAATCCTGAAGAAACAAATAAAAATTACGAAAATATTTAACCGGTATTAAACAAGATGAATAAAAGAAATCCAATAACTTTAAAGGGAAATTTTAATGCTAGAACAAAAATAAAACATAAACATTCAGAATGAATACAGCCATAATTTCGAGAACTATGCAAGGAACGACTTAAATAAAAATGTCAAGTTGCTTTTAGGTTTCTGTAAACTCCAAGAAATACGCTTAACACACACTTTTTTCAAAGATAGGCTCAGCCATCAAACTACTTGGGAAACCCCTTCACGAATAAACTAGCCTATTGATTCTAAATCCAAGAACAATCAAGAGATTCTTACAGCTTCAAATTTATTATCTGATAGTGAGAAACAAAGACAGTCGAAAACTACTTAAGATCTCTTGATACCTTAACACCTTTTTGAATAAATTACATCACAAACCTATCATGATGAATGCTCACATAAAATAGAAACAATTTAGAAAACCGAATCTAGCTAGAACATAGAATGTAGAACTCCTCCAAAAGAACAACTTTAAAAGAATATATCAAGATAAAATTAACGAAACAGCAACGACAAAATACAACAAGCCAATTTAAATACTGAAAATCAAGAGCTTTTGGAACAAACTATTTAGTGTAACAAAACCTGCAGCAGAATACAAAGGAAAAATCAAAATATTTCAAAAGTATTGCATTATTCAACTCTCAGCCCAACAGAAAATGTTATAACAAGATGTTGCAACAAAATCAAAATAATAAAACACGACCGCTTCAATATTCCAACAGACTTAAATAATCAAATAAAAAAAGAAAAAAATTATGAAATTTTTTATGCGTATTATATATGAATATTATATATCTAGAAAATCAACCAAACAACACACAAAACATGTTTGAAGCAGTTAGCAGATTAAATCAGATTAACCCTTAAGGAAAGACTTTTGGTCCTAAAACATACGACAAAATATTCATGAAAAAATTGCACATATTTACAAGGTTTTTTTAATGACCAAAAAAATCGTTCGAGGATTGATTTGGGCGTTAAAAAACCCGGATAACCAAAATGATCCTTTCAAATCTCCTACACGTACATTGAAAAATTGTAGCAAAATGTATAATGCAAAAAATTAGAAAAAAAATTAACTCTAAAATTCCCCAATCCCAAGCAACACACAGAGAAGGTCGATCAACACCTGAACACGTATTTGCTACGAAAACAGTCATCGAACGTACGTTAAATTCAAAAGATGAGACAGTGCACCTAAAATTACTTGACATGTCAAACGCTTTTTATAGTATTGATAAAAACACTCGAATTAACGAATTAACAAAAGAATGGCTAGGGAAGATGAATTAAATTTTATTGCAATAATGTTATATGTACAACTATCAGTCAACCAGCTCTAAAATACGCGCTTGAACCAACACGGAAATATGGAGGGAGACCAATCTGGATGAATAATAAGAAAAAAAAACTCAAAGCATCAAATTTTAGTCGGGAAAACAAAAGTAACAGCACAGAATAAAACACAGTGGCAAGCATTTCAAGTATCTGCCTGCGTTATATATTTCTAAAATTTATATTGTATTTGACGTAGTGTAAATAATTTACAAATAAATGTAATGAATAAAAATAATGAAAAGCCAGAAATAGAATTTTTTTGAGAATACAACTGGCAAAAGCAAAACAACTAAACTTGGTGCAAATGGAAAGAACATCATGATGAAATCACTATCATAATTAAATGATGTAAACCTTCAATTTCAACTTTTCCACTAAAAGCTTTAAATCTATCAATTTGAACATTAATCACATGCATACTGTTCAAAAATAACCTATAAAGTATTTGAGTTTACTATATTTCCAAGAATGTAAAAAAGAATTTATTTTTTTAATCTTTTGTATTTAGCAGCACAAAATTAGCTGTAATACTCATATTTTCATGAAAGATATTTTGTTTCAGACCAAGATTTTTAATCATCTCAAATAAGTAATCAAGGAATACATCATATTTGTATTACCTTTATGACAGGTCTTATAATAGGATGAGCAAACAATTAACCAGAGAAATATAGTTGACTGAAAGTATTTTCTCCCTAGAATTTTATATTTTTCCAAGTTTCGTTGGAACCCCCCTAAAGCAATTTTTTTGAAAAATTGACTCCCCTAACATTTGAAAATCACCAATCACCTTGCTACCAAGAGGAGGGGTTCCAGCTATGTAACCAAAAACAAAAAATCTTGCATAAATAATACAGCTCTAATTGGTTGAAATATCAGTCAAACTATTCTAATCGGATGAAATAAAGAATTGCTGAAAAAATTCTGATTGGCAAATTTAATAACACTAAGCTGGAATTTCATAACGATAGACTATTTCTGGCAAAAAGCGTTTATACAAAAATGTGTATTAAACGACAGGCATAAATATCAAAGCTACTAAGCAAATATTTTACTCAATTGTTATTATCAAATATTATACATCTCAATAAAAAAAAGAATACGTTTGATTTTGAATTTTTTTTTAAAAATTGCTTATCTAGAGTTCTTCAAAAAATAAATAAAACATAATTAGGTACCTTGAAATCCAAATAGACATTTTCCAGACCACTAAGCTTGATTTTAAAGTTACCACCTTGGAGAGGAGGATGGGCTAAAACTTCATAGCTAAAACCAAGTGGTTTCTCAGTCGAGTTTGATTTAACTTCAGTATCTGTTGGAAAGGTGTAATCGATGGGTGTAAGGCTAAAACAACCTGCATAAGAAAAATAAGCATACACTGCAAAGATTTGTTCTACTTTTTTTTTTTTAAAAAGTGGAACAAATGAATTCTAATTGTAGAAAAATTGTGGTACTAAAACAGAAAAACTTGCAAAAGGGTTGCTACATGAATGTTGTATAACTAAAATGAGTTTCAATTCAGTCTCACAACAAACCTTTATAAGTGGTTGCAAGCTTATGTCGAAGTAAAATTTCAGGTAGGTCAATTTTACTGCAATTAGACACCAGCAAATAAAAAAGCCAATATTTACATGTAAACACCATATTTTTATTCATTCTGGTATATAACTTACGCTCAATAATTTTTACACAAAACTTGAGGTTTCACTTCGCTTTGAGGAAAAAATTATCGAATTATCGTATTAAGGCGTAAAATAATTTTTGACAATTTGCCTCATGTCAAGAATAACTTAAAAAATTAAAAAATCAAAAAATTCAAACAAAAACTCAGAATTTTACAGCATAACAGTGATCTCTATTCATTGAATTATGAGCACCTGTACCAAAAAAAAAAAATATTTTTAACCACAAAAAAAAAAGAGGGTAGATTCGCAAAATCCTTTTACTTTTCTGGTAAAAATAATGTCTTACCTTCCAAAATAGTACAAACAAGTATTATTATTATTATTTTAAACATTTTCTTATAACTTGTCTTAAGCAGAGAACTACTGACTCTAAATATTTTAATGTCAAACAAAAAATAGTTTATATATAAAAACTTTTAAGTTATCTATGCGTTTATTATACCATATTTGTCAGTTTCATCGCATAGTACTTTAAAATAAATAGAACTACATGCAAATATAAAGTATCGTATAAACGTATTTAAAAGTACACAACTGGATTAAATTTTTTATTCAATGAACAAACATTATAGCAAGAATATGATATGTTAAAATAAGCCCACGAACATGACAATGTGAGACTCCCACATGCATTAAATTGCCTCGGTAAAACTACCTTCATACATATTTATTATTTTTTTCATGACTTCTGTTATTTTTAATTCTGTGCACATCGACTTATATTTTGGTTAGATTAACTGCAAACATCTTTTCACTCTCAATAGCTACAGTTTTGCTAAACATGTTATATGAGACAACTGGAAAATTGCGCTAGGTGGCTTTTGGAATGAATAGAGTTGGTTTCCCTTATAGGGGTTTGTTGATAGGAAAGACACCCAGGCAGTAAAATCAACTTGGTCCAATACCAACCACATAAAGAGTCTGCATCCGACCCCTAATATAGAGTTTTACTGAATTAATCTGTTGCTTTTCACATTGTCACAGGCTTATGGTAATATTTCATATAGTAGGGGTATGACTTTACTTTGCTTTTGATATGCTGTTTGCTCTGTGAAGAGAGTACTGCCATTTTGGGAGTGAAATAAGTCCCTGGTTATGAAAACTGCAAATAATAATAATTAAACTTTTAGGCCCATATTGACAAAACAAAGTCTTTTTGATCAATTAGTTTCAACACAAAACATTCAGTGAAAAATGGACTTTAATAAAATATCTCCAAAAAAAAAAATAAAAAAAAAATATAAAAGATCAGCAGAAACTTTCCAACATTTCAGCAGAAGCAAAACTTAATTTCCAACAGAAATGAATGCAAACATGTCTTTTTGGATGAAATTTAAGACAAGGCATAAAGCCTAGTAAATATTTTTAGATTAATAATATGCAGCAAGATAATATTTTTTTTATCATCAAACAAAATTTCAGCAGAAATAAAAAAAGAATTCCATGAAAAAATTAGATATTCTGATAGGTTCCTTACGATATTAAAGATGCCCTATACATTCCTACAACTTCAATAAAAATAAACAAGTGAGTAACTTATCAAGAAAATTCAAAAAACAACTGCCATTTTCAAGTGATAAATCGGACCCAAGCCAAAATTTTTGGTGGTACTCATAAGGGTGTAAAATATTTTCCCTATAGTTATTATTTTTAGGCCTAATAACCATGTTTTGGGTCCTGGGGACTGGGCACAGCAATATTTTCAAAATGGCTGACAATTTTATTAAAATTTATATTTCAAATAAAATTTCAGCGTAATCAAAGCATAAATTTTTGAAAATAGCCAACAAAGATTGATTTTTGCTGTTTTCGGGTCAAAAATTGGGTCCGGGTTGTCAAACAAAAAACTTTGACAAGTCTGTCATACGGGTCAAAAGATTAGCCCTATGGTATGTTAACAATACGTGAAATTTCAAAAATAGTCAATGAGCGGATTTCAATTAAAACTGCTATTTTTAGGTCTAAAATGACCATATTTGGGCATATTCATATCCAGTACCAACAACAGTATATTCATATCCAGTACCAAAAACCTAAAATTTTACTCACTTTCCCCTAAAATCTTTAACTTTAAACAAAATTGAAAAAAAAAAAAAAATAACTCTGAACCATTTTGGAGAGCCCCTACGGACCGAGAATGATGAGAACTTTTAGGTCATATGGGTAAAGAAATAATATTGAGATTTCAAGAAAATTACAAAAATTTGGTTTTATGTCTAAAATATCCAAATTTGTGTATATCTGGGTTCTACTAAAATCTAGTACAGAAACCATAAAAAAATTGCTACATACAATTATGATGGTCCTAAAAGATCTTTTTGAGAACCCATTGCTGAAGATAAGTTATAAACTGGCTTTAATTAATTACTACGTATTATTTGAAACAATGTTCAGGCTCATGTATTTGGCACCATTAACACTAAATTACATTTTTTCTTTTTAAATCTAAAATTACCAATATTTTCCTATAAGAATATCTTAAAGTTAAAAATATTCTTTATTTGTGTTGGCATACACATGGCTGGTATCTGCCAGCTTTTTTCACCTCACATCTTACTTCCTGTGATATAGCAGTTCTTTTTTTCTATTACCTTAGTGCTTTCCTAAGGGTAGCTACGTGGCTCCATTGTTTCTTCTGGATGACTCATTTCAACCTGGTGATAGCATCAGTTAAGTATTTGATTTACTAAATATTGAAAAGTACCTTGCTTTAACAAAATTTATAGTTTTATGGCAGTTGAAGATCGCTTGGGTGACAAATAATGCTATAAGTTTGATAATAAGTAATAATGTGCCACCCATACTGCCAACATATTATAAAAAGGTAAAATTTAATAAAATAATAAAGTTAAAGCAGAATCGAAGCAACAAAAAAATTGTGTTTATTTAGACACACCTGTCAAGCCCAAAAAAATTTTGAAAATGGTAGACATGTTTAAATTATCCGAATTAATATCATTTAAAACAACATCTTTATCATATTATCTTAAGATAAAATTTTTTTTTAATTTTTATATTTCAAGGTAGCAGACCAAAATAAGCATTTCCAGCCAAAAGTTTCTAAGGAGGTTATTAGCTTTGTGGAAAATTTTAGCAAAAATATTAATGTTTAAAAAACAAAACACCTAAAAAAAATGAATGTATTACATACGATAAAAATCAAAAAGTGTTTTTTTGGTTCATACAAAAAAAGGATATCTTCCATTAAATGGAAGTCTAAAGGGAAAAAAACTATTGTTGCATTTTCAACAATGTGTCCGCTGATGAGTATTACACGTCATCATGGTAAGTGCATGACGTGTAATGATGCTACAAATGGGGGGTACAGATATCCTAGATTAAAAGTTCTCTAAATATTCAAGTAAGTCAGTTACCAATAAATGGTTCATTTCTTCTCCAATTGAACAACATACGATGAAATGCTACAAAGATTCATGTAATCAAGCAAGAAAACCTCTCAGAAAAGTCAATTCTTTTGACATTGGTGGGCCTTACAAAACCATTCATTAAAGTCAGGCTATCTGTTGGATTAAAAATCTGTCTACGTAATTATATTTCTACTATTTTTGTGAGAAATTGTACTAATGCTGGGGCAGATGATGATGAAAATTCTTGAAATGGTTTATATAACAAATATTTGCAGTATTTGTTTCCTCAAAATCTCTTGGAGTAATCAAATGAAAACTAATTTTACTCAATGAAAAAAATATTGAAAATATTAAAAAACTGCCAAAAAAAAACTGGTATTTTTTACCTTCTGTTTATATTTACTATAAAAGTCATAAACAACTGACTGCATGTATTTATTACATTATTGTGATCATACTAAAACTTTGCTGAAGCCAGTTATGAAATCTTACCCGATGCATTCTAAAAAATGAAATATTTTAAGACGACTACCATTTTTTATTTTTTTCCGTTTTATATGTTTGTTTATTAGATAACACTGTGCATAAATTTTAAAAATTCATGCATAAAAAGTGACACTATCTGGCATTATGAGGTTCTAAATCAAACTTTCCAAACCCACGATTTCCCGCAATTTAAAACAATTTCATCAACTTAGTCCCTTTGGTGACTTTATAATTAGGGCAGACTTACACATTTCACCATTAGAAGCCAACAAGGATCACGTCACAATCCATGAAAAAAGTAAAAAAGTAATTCTTAAACTCTCTTTTCAGAGTGTAAGAATTACATGGCAGTTTCAATATCAATAAAGAATTTCTGTGAGAAATACCTGGGAAACTTTAATGATTTAAGATATTAGAAAAATTGCATAATTTTTGGTAGAATGTTTTGGAGCCTAGGGGAGGGATCCGATAAATTAAAAAAAAATAATAATAAAAGATATTTTATAACTCAAACAAAGAAAGATTTACCAGAATTTGAATACAATTACTTACAAGAAATTAAAAAAAAAAAAAAAAGACCCAAAATATACTTTCATAAGAAAAATAGAAAAAAGTAGTAAATTCTATTTTTTACCTAATTTTAACATTTATACCAATTATATCAACTCACAGACAAAAAATTAAGGAAAAACAGAAAATTTACTTTAAAAGGTGTAGAAAATGCGAGGCAACAAAAATTTTCTTTTGAAAAAGCAAAAAAATCGTGCAAATTAATAGATATATTTGCAAACTATTCTCAAAAGAACCAAAAATGACTTGTTACTCTGCTTGAATAAATTACATGTCAATACAAAACATGCAATTTCCAAGTATTTGTTTGAAAACTCTCCATTGATTTCATAACTGCATAAATAATATGATATTTATTAATTCATTTAATAATTCTCATTTTCATTACACATAAATAATTAATATACAAAAATTTTTTATAAAAATAATAAGTTTAAAAAGAATATGCATATAAAAATATATAAGCAAATGTAAAAATCAATTTTCAAGTGTAATTAATGAATTAAAAGCGTTTACCCTAGACAATTAAAATCATATATCATATATCAAATTATATCAATTTGGTTCTTATTGCTCTATAAAAATCTTTGTCAGTTCAGAACAAAAACTTTAAGTGTGTTAACAGACACAAAACCAATAGAACTTTCACCACTCAAAAATTCTTTATTTTTTCAGGTTCATTTATATAAATCTTCTACTATTACATATTTCTTAACCGTAAAATCTTTCGAGGATAGAAGTTTGTAATTTAATGTATAAAATGACCAATATTATTTATGAAAAAGGAAGGTGATTTATCTTGGAAAGTTCATCAAAACTTATCGCTTAAAAAAAAAGTTTTGATGAACATTACAAAGAATGATAGTGAAAAAAATATAAACAAGAGCTACTGAATTACCATGTGATATACTACTAGATAAGTAACGCTCTTCAATTGTACAAGAAAAGTAAATATAAAAGAAAAGCTCTCACGCCATAATTTTTGAGAAAATTTAAAAGCAAGTCGCCTGTGCTTGGTAAAAATTTTTTTAAGTAAGTTTGAAAACCTTTAAAATTTAAAATCGCATTTTCCAGTATCAAACAAAATTCCTTCAAGGACTTCACATTTTCTTCAAATTTAATAAATGAACAAGATCTCAAAATTATCTGAAAAAAATAAAAAATAAATTATTGGACAAACCGTTATTTAGGGTCCTGGAAGTGAGCCTGATAAAATCTTTTTTTAAATGGTTGACAAGCAAAAACAATCACAAGGTAAAATTACAAGTAAAAATAATATTCTTTAACGTTACATAAAGTTCTAGGAGAATGATAAAAAAAAAAAAATAATTAAAAAATAAAGTAAATAATGATAGCTGTAAAACCAAATTTTAAATATTTAATATTTATTTATAAATATTTTGGGGAATAAAATTTCAGTACGCTTACAGCATTTCTGGGAAAAATTTTACTTATTATTTAACCTATTTATCAAAAAAAATCTTGAAAACTAAAATGATTAGATCATTATTGGTTTAGTGGTATGTCCATTTTTTCAAAAGATACTCGATTAATTTCAAAATCTAAATATAACATCCTAATATGATTAGGCAGAAACGTTCTTAATACCAATTCATCATAGTTTATAGTTTACTTCACTATAAAAACCAAATTGTAAATAGTATTTATAGTATCACAAATTCTTGGGCACAAAATTCTATGATTTGTAAATTAACTTTACTTAAAAGTTAGATAAAAGGGGTTAGGTGATTATTTTCGTGGTTTCCTCTGTGGTTGTTTTTCGTGGTCTCCTCCACGGTTGTTTTCAAAACTTCAACCTATTTTGAAAATCATTTACCAATTGTGAATCAATATTTTTCTTACAAAATTAAGAACCTCATTAATGTTTTGCAGCTATTTTAATTTGTATTTCAAATTTTTTCCCTCCCCTAAAAAACACTAAGGGAAACTCTTGTACCTTTGACATTTTAGTCCTATCTAGAAAAAGCCCTCTAAACTTATAAAAACTTGTTTTTTTTCATGAATCAATGATTTTAGTAATAAACCAAGAACCACAGAAGCAGATTATATAT
>JAUZNK010033144.1:0-18482 GCA_035046665.1 Euphysa ruthae
TGTATGTATGTATATGTATACATAGCTTGATTATTTAATATTCTTGGAGCACTCTATTTAGTATTGATACATAAAATGATATATTGATAAAATCACGAACTTATAATTTACCGAGCATTCAATTTCCAAACCACATAAAAATAGCGGAGGCTTCTTTCCATTTTTTAAACATATTTAATGGTTTGAAATACTCTTGGATGCTTTGATGCTATTTATCATCTTAAAAAGCAAAATTGTGTTGTGGAAACTATGAGAAAGAGAGAGAGAGACAGAGAGGAAACTATAGAATCTACATCGAAACAATAAACGTTAATAAACAAGGGAATTGTGCCTTGTAAGTTTTTGCAATAAACATTACACCTAAAATTGTCAAAAAAAATGTAAAAATAACACCCGTGTATATATAAAAATTAAGAAAACTCTGACCTTCTAAATAGAGGGGGCTTTCCATAAACACTTCCAGAGGGTCGAGACTATTTTCAAAATAGAGAGTGGGCTTAATTGGACTTATTTTAATCTCGACAATAATCTCGACACCACTTCGCTGAGTTATCTTTTCTGCTTTGCTTTTTTTCACTGAATAGGTTTTCTTCATACTGTTGGCTTTCGAGAAGCAGTTCATAAGACGGCGGAATACAGACTCAGATTTCTTCATTTCGAACCCTAGCATTTACTTCACGAAAACCAAGTTTTATTTTTTGCGCATTTTTTATCATCGATAAATTTATATTAGAAATAACAGGAACTTATTAGCTCAAACATTGATTTTAGCGGTAATGGCAGTTCTTCTTAGTCCACAAGTTGGAGGAACTCACAACCTTTTACATAAGCTGCATCAATATTGAGCGGTAACGAGACATTCTCTTTTTAAATCTTTTTGGATGATGTATTCTACATTATAGGTGGTAGTGCCTCGTTCTAAGTCAGTCAGTTTTTTCAACTTTTCAAAACATTCTTTGAAGCAGTATTTAGAACAGTACGCATTCTTAGAGTGTAGAGTGGAATGTTCAATATTTTTCTTTTTGATAAGTTTTAGTATTTGAAGTTTAAGTCCATTCAGGACCTGATCTAGTCAAATATGATAGTTGCTACCAGTCGATTAACGGTAAATCCCGTACTTTCCTTCTATAGGATCACTTTGCATTTTTCCAAGCGTAACATACGATAATCCATGTTCAAGTAATATTTTGGTGAGTGAAACTTTACCCTGTGGTGTCACGACCAATGCCTCACTAGTGTCTTAAGTTAACATTTTGATGCGTATTGCACTTGGTAAATTTTTGAGGTTCATTTCTGCGAATGAGTCAGCAATGTCAAGCAAATATTGACGCCACAAGTTAGTTGTATCTGGTATGTTATACCGGTCTGGGTCATTCAGTCGCACCACCCCCAACGAACGTTGATTTTACATTTAGTATGTTCCACATTCATGTAACATTGTGCACAAAAGTTGTTTCGTGATGCATTTAAAATGATGCATTTTCAAAGCTGAAACTGTTTTTTAGTTGAAAATATTTACAACTAGAAGCACTTACCTTTTTTCAAAATTATCACAATATACCGTTTGATAACTTAGCTTTGTCCGGCACAGTCCTGATTTTGTAAATGTTGACAATATCTGCACACTTAGGTGCAATCTTTTTTTGACTTTTTAGATCACGAAAGTTGAGACTTGTTGCTTTTATGGTAACCCAGTTGTTTCGAATGTCTTTGAATAAACGTGTAGGGTCATAGAGAAGAAATAAAGTTTTGAAGACCGCATTTGGAACTGGATGTTGTATTGAATATTGATTTGAAATGCCATATTTCTCACGCCTCATTGAAAAAAAAAACTCTGATTTGTCAGAATAAAATACTTAATACTAACCCGGACGATTGGCGTACGATATTAAACACAGCTATAACTTGTTCTATAAGAAACGTAGCTTTGAGAGATGAAAGCAGAATGGGGCTTGCGAAAATGCAGGCTCATCCATCATTGATCCAATGAGAATAGCAAGAATGGTAGGGGCCAGCTATTCTGGGTTGTCTACGGAAAATTCGATGATATCTCTACACATATAGAGTATGGCGGTATTTTGCAGTATTTATGAAAATCTTTCAATTTACTTAAATTTGTTAATACAAAATTCTTGCACTCGTTTTCGCTTCCAGGAGTTCCCAATTTGCCGAATTTTCAACGAGTAAAATGTTTTTTTCAGATAGACTATCATTAATGAAACGTTATTGTTTTGCTTTAAAAAGTTTACATTAACAACCGTCTACTGCTGTCCGAAATCAAAAAAAAAAAAGCTTTTCTATATTTTCCACTATGTGCAATGAGATAAAGTTGGATAATATAGGATTTAGGACATTTCTCCTGGTCAATCCCCGGATGATTCCCCTCTAGATAATTGCCCCTCGACAATTTCACCCCGGACAATCCCCCTAGGATAATTGCTCCCTCAGATCGAAAATTTTATCATATGGTTTATTCGTAGATATAAACATAAAAATAAGCATTTGCAACAGTTTTTTCTTGTTCTTTTTGTTCACAATGGACCGTTCACAATAGTGTAATTAACATAAAAATGTAACATAAAAGAAAGTAAAAATATTTTATACTTGCTACTATACTGAAACTGGTTTTTTAATAACCTTTGTTGTCCCTCATAACTTTAGTTTGTATGTTATCACTTATACTGTTAAATATTGCTGACATATTCTCAAAATGATATCTATTCATAAATATTTTCAGAATTATAAACTCTTTTAGCTGAGCGCTCATACCTCACTAGCAAATTAGTTTAAAATACAAAAAAAAAAAAAAATCGGGAATTAAACCTCCGTGTTAAAACTCATAGCTAACAGGGTAACAATGCTTTGAAAGTTTGAAAGCTTTAGTGTAAATATTATTATTTTTGAAGTTCATCATGTTATCTCAATTTTATTTTACCGTGTGACACTTTTGTTCTATTGACATTGCTAATCGATTAATGTGTGCAAAATTGTTTACCAATAAATTTTTGTTATGATATTTTTCCCACGTTGAATCAATTTGAAGCACATAATGTAAACTTTGGCTGTTTGATGTATGATGTGCTGTAAGTATAGTTTGTTTTTTTTTTTTTTGTGATTTATTGACTCCCTCTTGAAAAGAACAACTCAACCTACAGCTTAAAACCATATGATTTTATAATTAAAAATCAAAATCTCTTGGATTAATAAGTTCTATTTGTAATCAGAAAATTGGCTTTATCGAGCTGATGTATTAAAAAAGAAAATTCGCATTTTCACTTAGGATTAGTGGATTGTTTAGATTTTAAGGAATGTTTAGTGTATATTTCTACGTCTAGGCTCCAGGTTTAGTTCTTCTGGAGATCAGAAATTTGAATAAAATATTCATCTACAATGTAAAATGAAATCTGATCATTTTTGGAATAGACATCTACCACGTGGAGGGCGGATCAATTATTTTTCTTGTCCCTTAAACGTCAGTGGAAAGCAATGTTAAAATATCTTACGCTCTCAAAGAAATCACATACTTTTTTTTTTCAAATCCCTAAAATTTCGTAAATCTTTTCACTCAATTTTAATTCATGCGCAAACACAGATTCTTGAGAAAATGTAGAATTTCTCAAAGATGACATGCCATTATGTTAACCATTTTGTAATAATAAAAATTAGTTCCAAACCATTATCACAAGAATTATTTTGCTGTAACCTGTTTGTCTTATAGCTGGAAAAGAATGAATATTTTCTTTTTGGAAAGTGGGACTCCTGTTTTTTGTTACATAACTTATAACCTTAAATAATAGCCTATAAATAGTTTTTGATGCTACATAACCTATAACGTATAATAACCTACAATAAACTAGTGTAGTAAAATAGATGTTCAACATCTAGGTTATTTTGTTAACCAGGTGTTTCATTAAAAAGCACACCATCAACAGAAAATATCACTTTTATTCTTTTAATTTACTAAACAATAAAATAACGCTTATTTAAAAATTATACTTAAAATTTAACATTAGGTCATAGTCTATAGATGAGAACACCTTTTCTATAGATTCCTTTCTTTTCGCTGGGTTATGATTAGATTTATTATTTCGTTATAACTGATCTAACATATATTTCTATCCAAAAACGTTTAGTTAATACAGTTGTGAAAAGAAAATTATTTATAGAGTGCGTTAAAAGTTATCTAAAAAAAAAAAATAAAAATATACTTAAAAAAGCTTAACATAAGATTAAAAAAATTATTATATACTATAAATTGTATAAAAATTCACGTCTATCATCTAACTTAATTGTCATAAATAATTATGTATTTTAAGTACAACTATTGTTTCTGATAAAAATTTTCATATGGAGATACAGAAAGACACATCACAATAATTAGCTATTTAATGAAAACCTATATATTGGAACTCAGTATTTTTATCAATAGGTGCTCTTTTGTTCCACTTGTAAGAAAAAAAGGAAGAAGAATCAAAGGAAAAATAATTGTCATGCTTTTTTTTCAGTACTATCTATTTACCAATATCACATAACATATCAAATATACATGCTGGTCCTTGCCAAATACTACAATAGAGGCAATATAAGCGTAAAAATCAATATAAATAGAAATATACGTGAATTATTTTATAAAATATAAGTATTTACCCATATAATATTCAATGCCTAATGTACAGAGCAAAAATTAAAGTTCAGCTGAAACTCTGTTATGCGCGAATCGGAGGGGAAAGCTACAATCATGGTCGTATTATGTGAGACTTTTTTCAAATTTTTGTAAAAGCGATTTTCTAGACCAAAATTACTAAAATTAAGACAATTCCAAATGAGTACGGCCTTGTTACTTCAATGCCTTAGATCTCGCAGAGAATTTTTTTTTTTTTTTTTTTTTTTTATAAAGTCTAGTAAGTCTATTATTAGTCTATTAACTTAAAGGTAAACCTAAACATGAGTGTACCAAAGGTGGTGTATCCATATTTTTAACTGCTTGTGGTATTTTTTTTTTTTAGTTATTAAGGTGTTCTAATCGCATATAAGTCTCACAATTTTTTTTCCAAGATTGTAGAAGATAATTTTCGGCAAGAATGCCGATCATCTTTTCATATAAAACTTGTTTGAGGTGCTGATTAAAAGTCGCAAGTGTTCTGTGAAAATTATCTTCTGTACGAATTATAGTGAGGAGTCTTTTGTAATCACGTGTGCAAAATCTGTCTAAAGCGATTTTTTTGCTTATTATGCAAGTTTAGGACTTCAATAATACGAAAACCTTGTTTGGCATTTATTTAAGTATATTTCCCAAATTTTGGGCCCAAATGAGCCCCAGGTAAGACAAAAATTTGTTTTTTCAAAACTATACATATTATATATTAATTTTATGCTGATCACACTTTAAGTAAAGCCTTGAAAATCAATATTTTTAAAGTTATGGCTGTAACAGTTAAACCACGAGTCTTGGAATGCCTGTGCGCATGATCTGTCAAAAGCAAATTTTCAAACTTGTTTGGCGATTTTTCCTGAGCGTATTTTAGAAATTTTCGGCCGCAACCCCAATTTTCAAGAAGGAAAAAAAAAAAAAGAAAGTTTTATATTAATCATTCGGAAATTTTATGCTGATCAAGTATTAATAAAACACTTTAGCAGATACTGCTAAAAAATGACGTTTTTATGACAAAATGTTCTGAAATGCGAGCAACAAAAATTAAGAAATAATATAATAAAAATAAATATATAAAAAGCAATAAATATATAATGATATAATAGAAATTGACTAACGAAATACAGTGATAGAGAATATATTATTCTAAAGATCTTTGTCATCGTCCCATCGTTATTTTAGATGTTTTCTTGCAATGGTTGTAAACAAAAACGTGTTTTTGTTGAGCATATCGATCTGTAAAATACTGTTCAAAATAATAAGTATTGCTTTATACCCTTATCAACAATAGATATACAATTTATTAATAACTTCACAATATAGGCGACGCCTTCGGGGGACAAATTTTGATGGGAAGAAAATTTGCAGGATTTCGCGTAGTTCGTAAAAATCCGCCAAAATTAACAATTTTCCGCCAAATTAAATTCTTACGAAATTTAATAATTTTTGCAATCGGCAAAAAAAAATTCCTGCCAAATTTCCTTTTTTCTTTTTTTCTGTCTTAATTTTTCTTTTTTTATCACATTTTTCAATCCGCCCTGATCTGCACACACCTAAATATAGCCAAGAACGAAACAATGTGTGAAAGTTTCAAGGAAAGCTAAATAAGTCTAAGAAAAAATAAGTAAGGTTAACATTATTTTTTTTACTTTCTGTCTTATTCAAACTACATTACAAGAACAATTAATCCACTATCATGGTTGTCTTATTTGTCTTTTCTTCCTCGCTTGATGTTCGTTCAGGTTGCTTACTACTTCTTTCACCTTGATCAAAAAACTTTCGAATATCATTTGTTTATACTTCACTTTGTTTTTTTTTCTCGATGCACGAGCAATACTAAGAAAGAACCCAAAATTTCTTCGCTCTTAGGTTCTGCATGCAACTCCTGTACAAGCTGTATGTACTTCTCCATTACCAAAAGAATAACCACAACAGCTCAACTATTCTTGTTTTTTACATGCATGTATCGAATTAAAATCCTGTGAGTGACATAAAAAAAAAAAATCATTAAAAAAAAACAACTTTAACTTCTGTTCAGAAGGTAACAACACTTAATTTTTTTCTAATATACCATAGTATGAATATACCTAATATAAAGACAGTTAATTTAAAATAACAATAAACATAATGAACCATTGTGTTTATTGACGTTGTTTCTAAAGGCTGATTTCGACTCCAACAAATTTACCGCGGACAGAAAACGGAACGATAAAATTTACCGTGGTAAATTTTCTATGCTCAATATACTCTCTTAAATGGAATAGTAAATTTTGGAAAATTTCGTAAACAAACCTTTTCTTAAGTTAAAAAAGTTTAACTTATTTAACTTGTTGTTGGAATTCTTAGTTGAAGAATATTATGAATTTTAAAAAAAAATTTTTAAAGCGTGGATGAGGATGAGAAAGATATTTTCTGAAAGAAAACACAAAGGGGAATTTCACCTGTTGATACAAAATTTTAATCTTTTTGACGAAAAGTATTTTTAAAAATATTGAACTCTACAAAGTTTAAAGAACTTTTGAGAAACTTTGCACCTCGTATAATGAAAAGTAGTCTAAGACGATTGGATGTCATAGAACCCAGTGCAAGACTTTGTGTGGCTTTAAGATATCTTGAAGCAGGATACTGACATGTTACGATATCAGTTTCAGGATAAGTCCAGTTACTGTTATGCATTGAGGGATGTATTGAGAGAAGGAAGTATTACTCTCACATCCCGAAGACGAGCGTGGTTGGAAAAATGTAGCAGAAAGTTTGAAGCGCAATAACATTGCATTCTCTCTTACGTTTATTTGTTCGGTTTCTTCATCAGACATTTTGTTTCTGTGTTAATAATGATAATCTTAAAACAACTTTTCAATTTATCAAAATAATTTTAAAAACACTCTAAGGTTTAACTCGTTTTGATTGAAACTTTCATATACGATTATTTTACTCATGTTCCATTTTCGAAGAAAAAAAAATGTTTGTTTACATTTAAATACCTTCTGATTGAACAGATTTAAAAAAAAAAATGTTTGTTTACATTTAAATAACTTCTGATTGGACAGATTTTAATTTGTTGCATAGAAAACAGTAAAAAGTTTATTTCAGTTCAACTTTATTTTTTTTCCGCGGACTGATAATGGAACGGAATATTTTCTCACGCATATTTTTTATTGCTTGTCTTGAGCATGCCCGACACGGTAAATTGTCCGTACCGCGATAAATTTGTTGGAGTCGACATCAGCCTTAATCAACAATAGTTCTTTTTCGGAAAGTTACTATTAAAATTTCTTTACTGAACATGCGCGCACTACCACGTGACATATATAAATTATTAGATTATACACCAGAGTATAAATCAATGTTCACTATAAGAAACGTTAAGTGATTGTAACAGTTAAAAGTATTGGCGATATTTGTTATCCTAATTCAACAAGATCTGGTAGGTATGTTTTCATATATATTGCAAAATTTCATCAACATGCATATATTTGTTTACAATTTTTTTTGTAAACTATCTTTGTTGTTTACAATGTGAGGAATAATTTATTTCCATTTTATCATGTGAAATTGAACTATATTTTACGTAATGTCTTCAAAATCAACAACAGACTTTCAACAGGAATCAGGTCTTGGCATGACAAATTACAACGTCATCACCGAAGTTGTCACAACCTGTACCAAAAAGTATAAAAGAATGGTCACATATGTTGGACAAAAAGAGATTTAGTATAGGATAACATGCTGCTGAAAACGGTCATACAGCTCAGTTTGAAAATTCACAAAAAAAAAAACAAAACAAAAAAACAACAACAACAAAAACCTTTTAACGAGTGTACTGTGAGAAGATTTTGTAAAAGTTACAAAAGGAATTAAAGCAATCATCCAAAGAAAGACACAAACTTAAGAAACAGTCACCATTAATGCCTAGGGGGACCATTAATGTTAGGATTCCTTGATGAAATAATTGAAAACTATCTGAGAGCATATAGAAGTTGCGATGGATCCGTCAATTCAATTATAGCAGTATCAGTCACAAAAGTTTTGATTGCACGAAACCCACAATTGAACTTAGAGCATATTGACATTGACTCATCTTCTTGGGAAAAAAGATTGTTTAAAAGAATGGGTTTTGCACGAAAAATAAAAACAACAGGAAAAATAGAAATACCAGAAGGAGCAAGAAAAGAAGCAAAATTGTCGTATTCACACAACATCATAGCTATAGTGGAGGAACATGAAATCCCAACGGTACTTGTACTAAACCTCCACCAGAAACCATTGAAGTACGTTCCGGTATCTTATCATACCATGGCCGAGAAAGGAGCCAAGTCAGTCACAATTGCTGGAAGCGCTGATAAAAGATGTATCACAGGGACATACATCATAACTTTGAAAGGAGAATTCAAATTTCCCGAGTCATCCTAACTAAGTGTTCATCTGAAGCACTTCAGCAATACTAAAGAATCAATAAAGGAGATCGAAGAAATAGTTTTAAACTATGCTGAAAAGCAGCGTGAAAGACTAGACAATCAGATGTATTCAGGGGACAAATGACTCAAGATAACTACTTTACACTGTGAAAAAAATATTTCTTTTGTAAAAATTTAAAGCAATATTTCTCATCTTTTACAGCCGCTTGACCTAACCGTAAATGGTTTTTGTAAATCATTCATGAAAAGTTTGGTGAACGGTTTGCTGGATTATCATCCTGCATTTGCGCTCTCACCCATAAGTTATAAAATGATTTATTTTCGTACAAAAAGGCAAAAATGTGGTTTTACTGTTACCACCGTAACTTCAAAAATATTGGTTTTCAAAGCATAGTTTTTACTTAAAATTTGATCAGCATAAAATTCCCGACACATTGATAGATAATATGTGAAGTTTAGAACAAAATAAACTTTTGGGTTACCTGGGACACATTTGTGTCCCAAAATTTAGAAAATATGCTTAGAAAAAAATGCCAAAGAAGTTTTTTGATTTATCGAAGGGCTTAAACTTGCATAATAAGCAAAAACTTGCTTCAGACAGATCATGCACGCGGGAATCCATTCACTATTACGTGCTAATGTGGTTTAAAAAGAAAAAAAAGTAAATGACAAAAATAAAAATAAATGCATACGAAGAAAAAACTGATTCATCACAAAGTTCAATTATAGTTTATAATGCATCGTAAATAAAAGAGATTTTAACATTTTTTTATGTTAAATTTTTACATTAGATATTAAAACTTTTGACACATTTTACTTCACAACTTAGATACTTTTAATTTCGCGCATATAGGAAAAAGAATATTCTATACAACAAAATGTTCTCACAAGAGATTTTGGTTGAACAAATTTTTTTCTATGATTGATCGTAGATTTAACTTGATTGGAATTTGAAGGGATTTTGTTTTTTATTAACCTTAATATAAATATTAGGACTTGGTCTCTTTTTGTATGCTATGATTTTGCATGAATGCTTTTTAAGGTTTTCTAGTTTTAATAATTTGGTTTTGTGACTTGCCTTCATGCAATATTAGCATATGAAAGGTGACAGTGAATAAAGCTGAAATAAAAAATTTTACGAGATTGAAGGTTTAGATAGTGTCTCGCTTAGTTGAGAAGATAAATTTTTTAAACTCTTGCAAAGAAAACTTTTTGAATCAAGCATACCTAATGTTCTGTCAATAGCCCTTGAAAAGGACTGCTTGGATGTCATTTGGAATTAAATTGCGTCAGCAGCAGAAGAGATTAAAATTTGGGCAGATAACTTTACATTAATTTTATGTCGTTGAAATTCAACGTTTTTGACATAATAGAATAGAATCACATTTGACAGATAACATCCAGTGAGAAATCAAGCCGACAACTATATAGCAAATATCACTGACACTTGAAGAAAATGGAGCTAGTATTTCTGATAGAATATTATTATTATTAATGCTATTAGCTGGAAAATAAGAAGAGAGAAGGGTACTTTTGTCTCCTGTACCTTATCAATCTTAACTTTCTTAGAAGGTGAAACAAAGCTTTATAAAAAGCGACTAGTTGTGGGTTTTTTGCCTTATTTAAATTTTTCGACCGAGAAAATGAATAACAAAGGGACGGAATTAAACTTTACTTTAATATCGCGTTTTGTTCACTGAAATCTTTATTTGATTTACTAATTGTCTGATGGTAAGAAATGATCAGTAAAAATGTATGAGTTCTGCGATCTTTAGAGCCTCCTTTTACATTTCTGTTTGGACACCCACAAGAACACCCACAAGAACAAACTATTAGCCAAAAAAATCAATGTTAAAATTAATATAAAATTAAATTAAAATTTATACGAAAACAAATTAAAGCCACTTATAACCAATACAAATCAAACTACACTAAAAAGAATTTTTGCCCCGATTAATAATAGTTTCCATAAAATTATATAATTTCAGATGTCTTCATTTAATGTGGCGAAATTCGTTATCTAGTGTTATATATCAAATAACACTAGATTATATATAATTGGTTATTATATATTGTTGGTCTGGTCGTCTCTAAAACTTCTGAATATAATATGTTTCCAGAATTGTTTGACCATCTATTAAACTTCCAAATGTCTATTTCAGCCTCTTCCTCGATTCTGCTTGGATGCTTTTTAGCCTTACTTACGGATTGTTTATCTTCCAAATTATTGACCACAATTGTTTGTTGACGCACCAGCTCCTAACTATAAGTAAAAGTACATTTAATTAATTGTGTTATTATCAGACTTTAAGCAACCAATTTTAGAATCCAAAATGCATTCATTTTGTTTTTTTTTACAACTTATAAGCTACTTGTAAGCTACTGAAAAATTTTAACGCATATCATACTACCTATTACCTGAATTTTGTTATAGAACTATAATACTCAAAATCTTAAAAGGGTTAAAAGTGGAAGTGGACGTGGAATTTTAATTTTTGATTAATTATTTTTGAAATCATTTAATAATTTGCGATCTTTTTTTTTATTGTTTTGAGTTATCAATTTTAAGCAGAAAAAAATTAGAATAGGATATTAAAGAAGTGATGAAAATTAACCGATTAAAAAAAAAATTGTATTTATTTCTACATGATGTTGATATAAAAACCTACTTTATATATCCATTTAAAAGATTTTTAATTAATCAGGTATTTCACAAAATTGCCAATAGAGGAAAGTATTGAGTCTTTTATTTTTGAGCTAATCTCATATAACTTTATTATTCTCATTTTAGATATCTAATCTAAGTAACATAGATTCAACCAACAAAAGATGTTCAATTATAAAAAGAAAAAGTCTTCGGTGTCTTCCATGAGCTCCAGCGAAGACAGTTTCAGACAAACGAAAAAAATAACGAAATTAAACAACAAAGATAATATTCAAGATAAGATATCTAGATCACAAAGTTCTCAAAATCACGCTTTGTGGCATTCAAAATTATTTAAGGATGAGGTATCATCATCTTCAGATAGTAATGACAGTGACGATGAAGGAATTATTGATTATTCTAACAAAAATCGAAATTATTCTAAAGATGAATTTCGTGGAAAAATTACCTTAGATTTTGAAGTATGTCGAGAAAAATACAAGAAAAATAAATATTTCGATACGAAAAAAGCGTCGCCTTCCAAAACCAGTTTTGCGAATATAAAAAAAGGTAATATTTTTAAAAACGGTATTTCTAAAGATAAATCTTGTAATTTTGATAATTTGAATTTATATCCCAAAATTATACTTCAAAATTCGACTATTCCAACACAAAAATCAATTCCTGATTCAAAAAGAGTTTCTGTATCAAACTTAAAAGTGAATAATCATGTAGATAAAAATAAAGAATTAAAAGGACATCATGCTATGCTGGTTTGTTACGATTTTATCGCTGTCCAACCAACTGACGTCAGCGTTAGTTTGGGACAAAGAGTCCAGGTAATTGATATGTCAGACACAAAATGGTGGTGGATTCGGACACTAAAGGGATGCGAAGGATATATACCGAGTAATTCTTTGGTAGATATTCCAATAATACCGTTAAGAAAATTAAATCGATCGAAATCAATAACATTTGAAAAGGTTCATGACAAAGTCGCATTAAACGATGACTTGAAAACGAATTATAAATACACCGAAGCAAAAACCGTAAAAGTAGCATCAATTGAACATGTTAAAGTTGATGAGCTGACAGAAAAAGATGTGCATATTAACAAACTGAAAGAAGAATATAGAGAAATAATGAATGGAAATGATAAGAACTGTGTAACTGCTAAAGACGTGAAGTACCCAGAATACAAAATGGATTGTAATTCTACATTAGAGCGTTTAAAACTCGAACGGCGAAGGTCATTTTCCGGACGCCAGAAAAAAGTGAGATTTTTAGAAGATAACAGTGATACAAAACGTTATAGCAATGTGTGTACGTCAATTTTTGGAGAATTTGTTGAATGTGCAACGTGGTGTTGAGGTTTTTAAAATTCATAACTAGGAACTGTTTTTTTTTTTTTTTTTATCACACTTGAAAGGTATAAGAATTAAGAATTTTTTGAGACGTATCTAGATTTCATAAAATTAAAGCGAAAGATAAATTTAAATTTTTTTTGTTTTTAATAAAATTTTACATATTTTTATATAAAATACAAAATACAAAATTACCCAAGGGATGGTTTAACGTTTAATTAATACATTTTGGAAACAAAAACTTGACATAATTTTACAGGCATATTAATGTTTTTGTGCAGCAAACAGGTTTTTCGAATGGAGCCAAACGCAGTGTTTAAATGTATCAAAATATCCTATTTTTGATGATAGCCTTATTTAACAATGATTGATTAAACAACTTCTTCCAAAGAGTAAATAGACAACTTCTTCTGTAAAAGCGCTTTCAATTTACAAGGTGTTCTGCAATTCATTTTGGTAGGTGTTTTGTATAATTAGACATTTTGATTTTTTCTTCTGAAAAACTTTAACTAGTTTTGCAGTTATAAAAATCAATAAGTTTTTGATTTTTTTTTACCTGTGGTAAATAAATTGCCGTTCAAAAAAAAAAAAGTAAGATGACGGTAATAAGTTTTTATTTATAGCGAACTTCACGAATTCACTCTTTTTTTTAGTTGCTGGAAGAGAACTTTGATTCCATATTAGTGGATTTGAAAAATATGTAATAGTATCATAGTATGAAATTAAAAAATTTATTTGGAATTAATTTTTATCAGAGAAGACGTTTATTTCAACTCGGATGATTCTTTAATGACAAGACCGCTTTTTTAGAATAAGTTCGCAATAACAATCTCATTTCTGAGTTTCAAAATATCACAATAATAATGTCATTTCTGAGTTTCAAAATATCACAATAATAATGTCATTTCTGAGTTTGAAAATATCACAATGATATGTCATTTCTGAGTTTAAATATATCACAATAATAGTGTCATTTCTGAGTTTCAAAATATCACAATAATAATGTCATTTCTGAGTTTCAAAATATCACAATAATAATGTCATTTCTGAGTTTGAAAATATCACAATGATATGTCATTTCTGAGTTTAAATATATCACAATAATAGTGTCATTTCTGAGTTTCAAAATATCACAATAATAATGTCATTTCTGAGTTTGAAAATATGACAATGATATGTCATTTCTGAGTTTAAATATATCACAATAATAGTGTCGTTTCTGAATTTGAAAATATCGCAATAACAATGTCGTTTCTGAATTTGAAAATATCGCAATAATAATGTCGTTTCTGAATTTGAAAATATCGCAATAATAATATCATTTCTGAGTTTGAAAATATCGCAATAATAATATCATTTCTGAGTTTGAAAATATCACAACGACAATCTCATTTCTGAAAATGTGACAATAACAATCTAAATGTGAAAATAATTCGCCCAATTTTTTTTTTTTTTTTTTTTTTTCCAGGTGTTAGCTAATGTTGGTCGTAAAGAAGTTTGAGTTAGGTTTCGTTGAAGTAAACTTTAGATTAACTGAAAAACAGTTGTAAATAAGAAAAAATAAAATAATTGATATTGATTTAACGTCCACAAAATGACCTAACTTATAACCAAAAAATAAACGATTTATCCCGTATTTTGAATTAGATTGATATTATTTAGATGAAGTCCGTAAACTAGCTTATAAGGTATTACTTGAATTGAACTTAATTTTTTTTTATACATTCAAAAACTCAGAGATTTGTTCCAAAAAACTTTCGATAAGACAAAAGATTTAGTATTTTCAAAAAAAAAAAAAACAAAAAAAACAGACGAATTGTTTTTAATACAAGTGTCAAAATGTGTAAGAACAGACAGGAAAAAAAGGTGTCTTCGACACACAGGAAATCCTTGGTCAATAATGCCACAAAGATTGTATTGTTGGTTAATAACATCCCAAATAATAAGCTATAGCATCGATTTATTCATTTAATATATTTATGGTCCACATTTAAAACTTTCAAATATCGTAGTTTCTTCCAGCTTAGACCATCGGCTAAATGTTGTTATCCTGTTTTTAGACAGAGAATTTGAAAAGCATTTTACTCCACAATGATAAAATTCAAATTTCATATTTTCCGTAATTTTTATTAGAAATTTTGGAATTTCATCAGTAAGTTTACTACAATATTGAATGTGACGGATATCGAATAAATCAATCAATATATTTTCTCAGGCTAAATATTACAAGCTCTTCATATTTATACTAGCTAAATAACATATTAAATTATGCACCTCTCAATGAAATAAAACTAAATATTATTATAACGTAAATAAGTTTAAACATCAAAAACTAAAATAAATGAGATAAAAGTAGGACGTGTGCGAGATGTGTGCGAGAAGCATATTACATACAAATAGTACTTATACTAAAGCAAAGTAATGATCTGTTAGATTTCCTGAAATTGTATTCTAGCTCTCTAAAGACCTCCTGTCTTTAGAGAGCTAATACAGATGTGAGATTTTGTTCATAGATATCTTCATTATATTTAATTACATAGTTAAGGGCAGAAGGCACTCAACCGAGTGCACGAGATCCCAGGTAAATAGACAATTCTGTAATATATCAAATCTTTAAATTTTAGTAAATTAGAAATATAAAAATCTATATTTACAGTTAACCACTTGGTAATTTTAAACTAATTAAAAAAAAAAAAAAAAAATCTAATACTCAAATAATTTAAATTGTTTAATCACTACAATTTTTTTAAATAAACAGCCAATCAACTTTTGAGGCTGGACTGTGCTAGCCTAAACAATCACAAAAATTCAAACGCCCATTACTCAGCCGCCAAAAATATGTCTAAAAGACATATGAAAGCTAAAATGGTTATCGAGGTCATTGTTCTAAAACCATAGACCCCTGGATTAAATCGTGGAAAGCTCATCTTTTCCACTATGGATATTCGATTACATTCGATATTCGAATATGGATTATGGATATTCGATTTTTAATGACGTTTTGTGAATAAAATATTATGTGGGTAGTTGTGACAAGACGAATTTTACTTCCCAAATAATGAAATGGTATTCTATCATAAAGAATGCGCCTATAAAATCTGGCACTGAAAAATCTGATTTTGATCAAATATGGGAAGACTTCCTCAAAACCACATATTCCATGTTGATCAGATACCACGCAATTAAACGAGCAACCACCTACGATGATGACATCCCAAAGGAAAAACGAAAAGATCACAAAGTTTTTGTAGCGAATCTTGGTGCAGGATTATAGAAGTCCCAGTGCTCTTTACAGCTTGCATTTAACCCAGTGGATAACAGGCTGAGAATTTCCATCATCTTGAGGGGTGCTAGAAAGCGAATTTCTGCAGTCGAAAAAGGAGCTTATCACTTATTAAATGTTGATATATATATATATTTTGGCAAGAAAACGCTTGGGCTAATACCAACATTTGTGTGGACTGAACGAAAACCTTAGCACCAAGTGGGTAATGGTCCAACCACCATTACCCAATCAGTCAGACGTGGTACCATTGCAATGCGAAACTCCAGAACCATAGCAAGCTTCCAGCAGAGAATGCAAGCAAGTTGAAGAAATGCCAATGTAAACAGCTGATAAACAACCGGAAATTGATTGTAAAATAGATAGGGACTTCAAGCACAACCTTGTTGGACAACCAATCAAAGCATTATATTACAATGCCTAGTGCATAGGGCACATTACCTGGTTTAATAACGAGATGAAAAAGTTATGGGTAGTATATGAAAATTGTATCGAGGACTATATTTTGAAATAAGTGAAATTGATGTAGTTGAAATCGGTTTGGTTTAGCGCATGAGTTTTGCTTTCAACAAAAACATCCTATTTAGAAATATGTTTCTGTTATTTTATGTTTAAGACACTTAAGAAAAACGTTCTATTATGAATCTTGATTTCAGCCCATGTTATCAATGTTGGTTTTTGTGAAAAGCAACTCCTTTCTCGCATTATTAGTGATTGACTATATAAAACGTTGCAGAAAGCATTTTTTCCTAAACAGTAAGAAATATCAAGCAAAATATAGTTTTTGTATTTAAGAAACGAATTTTCTTTTCTAAATTTTAGAAACATGTTAATAAGAAATGTTTTTCATAACAATTAGAAATTTCAGTTAAATGCTTTCAACTCATACACCGCAAGGTCCGTATTCCTGAGATGTTCTACGGTAAAGAAATATTTTCAAGTGGGGACAGTTTTTATGCAAATCAGGGGTTTCAATTAGTTTCTTTATAAGCAACGAGCTGGATCACGGGGCTTGGAATCTTGTTTCATTTTTTTCTAAATTCGAAAGAGCGTGGCAGCGTGCAATGATTCTCTTACGACCTTGATAGCTTGAGTGTAAATGTCGTAAAGCTGTTTTGTAAATTTTAAATCTTAAAAAAAAAAAAATTCATTCTAATTTTTACAATTTCGTAAAAGGTGCAGGAATAAATTTCTGGCAAGGTAACATAATGCTTTTTATTTTTTGCATTTGGTGTTCTCAAAAAAGAGCTTGTGTTAATTTAGTGATTTTTTTTTTCAATACGGTAGGGGTGGTGGGATAAACAAGAGTCTATACCTTTTTTAAATATGCAGTAGATTTTTTTAACTACAGCTAGTATAATTTAAATTTTTAAGATTTGGTATTTTACATTTTGTACTAAGTTCTCTCTGATGAAGAGAACTTTCTTGTTTTCAATTTGGAAAATTTTAATATTTTGGCACCCCTGTGAAAATGAGGATATTTCTGCAGAATTGCACAGTAAAGTTAAAAAGTTTAAAATGTTTCAAACATTTATTTATTCTGTTTTTTGCGTTTAAAAGACAAAGTCTGGGTTTTTTTTTTTTTTTTTTTCGTTAAAGAAGTAGGAATATTCGGGTTACAAACATGGTGATAATTGAAATTGTGGCCATCCATGCCCCCAGCAAAAGCTGATATGTTTGCTATTTTTTGTATTATGTGTATATACTATTATGTATTTGTATATGTAACGCATGTTAAAGTTCGAAAGCTGCATTTCTTTTCAATCAAAAGTAATGCTTTTAAAGTTGTTTTTATTGTCAATATTACTTGTGAGAAATCAGGGGGTATTCAACATATATTAAGGAACTTTCAGTTATAAGTAATTGGTTTTTTGTAAATGACTAGTATTGATTTAAAATCTTACAGTTATTGGTTATTTTATTTTCTGAAAATTTCTTCTTATGGAAAGAAACTTTTCTGTTTTCAAATTAATAAAATTGGCATAAGTTGGATCCCTGAAGAACAAGGAAGATTTTGTGAAAATGAAATTTAGAATTTATTTATAAAATTTTTATATCATTTAATTACAAATTTTTTGATAATTGGATTTGCTATCATAAACCCTTAATCATTATTAATCAT
>JAUZNK010033155.1:0-18480 GCA_035046665.1 Euphysa ruthae
ATGATGCCATCCTTAATCAAAGATTCTTGTATAATCTTCTTGCCCTTATTAGAGCCCTATTTGGTTGTATGGGGGCTTGCTATTCTAGTGTTAACTTCAAACCTGGGGTGAAGAATAGAAGTTTCACCATAAAATTAAATTTAAAAAAAATCAAGCAGTTTAACATTTGTTTTCCATTATTGCATCATGTGTTGGACAAGACAATTACAAAAATTTTAATTGAGTCTAGCACATTTTTTAAGGTTTTTTTTTGCAAACACCTGTGTTGGATAATTGTTTTTACATAACTGGAAATTCTCACACGGATTTGAACAAAAAAACTGTGAAAATTATGAAGTAACATTCCATTATTTATAGTTTTCTGTAAAAGTGGTAAAAAATAAAAGTGTAAAAATTAAGATCTGAAAAACTTTTATAAAATATCAATCTAAGGATATATTAAATTTGAAAATGGGTAGTGTCTGTTGTCTAGAGTAAACTCTTAGTTTGGGTGCTAAAATCAAAAATCTACTATAAAAATGTTATCAGCTTTCCTTTTTTGTTATTATATGGGCTTGATCGTTAAAGAAGAATTGAAATACTTGGTTTATTTACCAGTGTGTTGGTGGAATTTTATTGATTTTAGGTGCACAAGACAATACCTGAATTTTAATCCATGATTTACAAGTATTTAGCTGTGTAGATCAGCTGGAAGAGCTTCACCATTCAGTATGAGTCTCAAAAAGGACTTAATACATCTTGTGCTCTGATTGGGGAATGACATTGCTCACATCTCCTTTTACAAATTTAATATATATATTTTATATATGATTTTATGTTTATATATGTGTGGTGTTTCTATTTTTATTGATTTTGATTTAGTTATTATTTCCAGTTATTTATGCATTTTTTATGCCACAGCTATTAAGCTTTATAGATCAGCTGGAAAAACTTTAGTTATTCCTTTGCAATATATATATGTGGTGTTTCTATTTTTATTGGTTTTGATTTAGTTATTATTTCCAGTTATCTATGCATTCTTTATGCCACAGCTATTAAGCTTTATAGATCAGCTGGAAAAACTTTAGTTATTCCTTTGCAAATCAATATGTACAACACAATTGTACTGTGGCCACAAAGCTCGCACCTCCTTTTATTTATAAATCACTGAGTGTACCTTTCTTTAGAGCCCATTTAAAAGAAAAATAATCATATTGAGTGTTAATTATTTATTTGTGGAAAGTATTTATATACCGTTTTATTTGATAAAAATCATATCTGTTAAACTCTGTCACTTATTATTTCCACCCATCTCCAGTCAGTAACCCCTTGTTATCCAACCATAGCAAGACATAGCAAGGACAAAAATATTATAATCAATTAACTAATTTTGTTTTCTTACACTTCAACAAAAAGTTGGTTAGATATCTATGATGTTCCAATCCAAGCGTTTGTAACAATTACATTTGATTTTTAAATTAAATTTTAAAAAAAATGTTAAAATACGTTTCACGTTTTTTCTATTATTTTGGATTGTTTCTTTGTATGAAAATATAATTCCAAAAAATTCTGGTTTGTTTATGTTGCATTATTTAGCATGTTATAATGTTAGTAACACTACAGCCTTTGTTTGAAAGAATTACAAGGTTTATTCATGGTATGATGTATAATGCATAACTGTATAATTTTATTGTACTTGTTGTGACTTTTTTAAGGTTTAATAATGGATGTAACCATGATGGGTGACAGAGGTTTTCATACCTGTGTTAAGTTTTTAATGAATTTTTCTGAGTTTGATATCTTTTTTTATAGTGTTCACTTTTTTTATCATTAAAAAAAAAAAAAAAAAAAAAAAAAAGAAAAAAACATATTTTTATATTCTCCTTTGTTTCAGGTTCTGATGTTGTTTCTATGAGCATTCGAGCTGAAAAAGATGGCGATGACTATATTTTGAATGGAAATAAATTCTGGATTACAAATGGACCTGACGCTGATGTGCTTGTGGTATATGCAAAAACGGAACCCTCCCACAAAAAAGTTGCTCATGGTATATCTTGCTTCATAATTGAAAGGGGCATGGATGGTTTTTCAACTTCACCTAAACTTGACAAGCTTGGTATGCGAGGTTCAAATACATGTGAATTGGTGTTTGAAGATTGTCGTGTACCTGCAAAGAATATGCTTGGTGGATTAAATCAAGGTGTATATGTGTTATTTAGCGGGCTGGATATTGAAAGGTTGGTATTAGCTGCTGGTCCATTAGGCCTCATGCAGGCAGCAATTGACGTAGCATTTCCTTATGTTCACATGCGAAAACAATTTAACAAACCTATTGGACATTTTCAATTGATGCAAGGTAAAATTGCAGATATGTATGTTGAGTTATCGGCATGTAGATCTTACGTTTATTCTGTTGCAAAAGCTATCGATCAAGGACATTTTAATAGCAAAGATTGCGCTGGTGTGATTTTATATGCTGCTGAAAAGTGCACTCAAGTCACATTGCAAGGTATTCAATGTTTAGGTGGTAATGGTTATATTAACGATTACCCCATGGGCAGGTTTCTTCGAGATGCTAAACTTTATGAAATTGGAGCGGGGACAAGTGAGATACGGCGTTGGCTAATTGGCCGTAGTATTAATGAATCATTTCATGATTGAGGAAATATAATAAATAAGAGGGTGGCATATCTTGGAATTTTCTGGTTGGCTTGATTAAATTGAAGTATTGGATCTTTAATTTCACTTATGTAATATTTTTTCAGTAGCATTCGTTTTATTACTCTTATTGTCATAAATATTATATTTTGCTTATTATTATATAACTATTCTTGAAAATCATGCTTTGGAAATTCCCTTAAAATTTTTGCCTTGGTTTTTTCTTGACCATAGTTTTTCAAACTCTAATTTTTAAAAAAATATAAAACTCCTGGAAGTAGTGGAGAATTAAGCATCAAGTTAAGCTTTTAAGGTGTACAATTAATCATAGGAATAATACTTTAGTATGACTGTCCTAATATTATTAGTTATTTTTTAAACCTGGCGGCGCCATGTATTTATTTGTTTTTTTTTTTGTTATTTAATTTGTTGCATTAAAGATTTTTTTTGGTAACAATGCTCACTTTTAGTGAACACTTTTGTTGTTACCAAGTATTTTTACTTGTAAAAATACGGGCTTGGTTAATATTTTAAGAGTTAATATTATTCTAAACTGAATATATTTATATTTTATGTTTTGATTTAAAAATATTATATTTATTATATTTTTAAATAAACTTTTGTATAATAACTTACTCAAACATTGCGTATTTTAAAGTCGTTCTTGCATAAACAGTGTGAGACTAAATAAAACTAAGTATCCTTTTTAAATTTTTGTCCTAATTTTAACTTCTCCTAGGAATCATTTTCAATAAGTATTGGTATTAACCATGAAATAATAATGAAAGATATCATGAGAAAAAAATGTTTGGTTTGTATGTGAAACCAACCAACACTTATAAACTCATACTGATAGTTAAAACGATAGAGGTGTTTTTCTCGTTTTTTACGCTATATCTAAAATTTGAATATTGACTAACTTGGATAGGGTAAACTCTTAATGTAAAGCCGTCTCCCCAATATCAATTAGAAAGTTTAAAAACTTATTTAAGTATCACAAAGGTTTCACAAAAAGGTTTTCAGTATGTTTTTGTGTTCTTTCTTTAAAATATTCTAAAAGGTTGTTTCATCCAAGGTCACAAAAATCAAAATCTGAAGTTGGATTGTAGCATGGATATGTATAAGATAATTTTTTCATTTTAGTTGGTAGAACTTAAATATTTAATAATTGAACCACTGGCAAAAAATCTGCATTTATCACACACTATTCTGAAAATGCCTTTGACTAATTAAAATTTTTTTCATGAGAAATTTTTACATAACTTTCAATAAGTTAGAGGACTGACAGAGACTACCATAAAGAGAATTTATACCACATTATTTGTGAAGAAGTCATTTTAATTGCTTGTGGATATAAAGAGTTTCATATAGTTTGGTAGTTCTAGTTCTAGTTTTAATTTCCTTTCATTTTTTAAAGCACTGATAAGAAATGAATAAGAAAATATTTTTAACTACTGCTAGAAAAATACCATTTTTTTTGCTCCAAATCAAAAAAAATTTATTTATAATTTTTATTTTTACCTTTTTGTATTTTTGTTTAATATCTTTTTGGTTTTTTGTTGCTTGTTGATTGATGGGGTGTGTCTGAAATCAGGATTCAGGGTGATCTGGACTAGAGCGGTAAAGATGTTAACACTAACGCCTATCTGTTTTTAAATATATATTATACATAATGTTATTGCCACATTTTCATATGAATATTTCAGAAAATTATTTCTACTAGCAGACTTGAATGGCTTTTTTAAATGAGTTAGCTCATAATTTTACAAACCTGCAAAGTGATGATCCATGCTAATTTATGGGTAAAATTTAGGCTCTTAATTTGGGTGTTAAGGTGTTAGGGTGTTAAGGAAAATTATATGAATTTAAAGGATTTTGTTAACTTAATTTTTGAGGAAGCAATTTTAACGTTTTTCTAGAGACCCGTTATTTTTACTTATTGGTCTTTTTTTGTATTTTTGAAATCTTTTTTGTAAATGTTATAGCTTATAATGAGTTTTCTATTCAGATGAAGTGAATATAAAACAAAATGTCATACAGCCCAATGAGGGAGATCAAGTTATGTCTTTTAGGTGATTCAGGCGTTGGTAAATCAAGTCTTGTGTTACGATTTGTTTCGGATCGATTTGATACGCAATCTACAGCTACAATAGGTATTTGTCTATAATTTATTTGTGGTTATGATTGATAATAATCGATAGAAAACATAATTTTTGGTTAGCAACTTAAATCAGATGTTTACCTATAATCTATATCAGTATTGGCTCTATATCAATATCATATCCATGGTTTTTTTAAATAAAAGATGAAGTAACTATTTAATTTAGCCTGTTTTAATTTAGTTTTGTGGACTGAAGCATATGTCATGGGTTGAAAAACTTTTTTTTTCTAAAATACTGAAATCGTATTTCGTAATTTTCCAAGCTATCAGTTGCTGTTTATTTTATTTTTTTGTTGAAAATTTTTCTGACTATCAATTTGGAGATTTTGATTTTCTGCTGTAAATTTTTTTTTCTATTTTATTTTTTCTCTAACAATATAAATATATATATAAATATCAATATCAATATAGAAGCTTTAATTTTTCATTGAACGTTTCTTTTTAAGTTTGTTTCTTTCTGGCTAACAATCGCTGTCAAATATTGACATATTGATTTTAAAGAAATATTTTTTTATCAGTCCTGTTAACTTGGGTAAAAAATTTTGCAAATGGAAGAGTGAATAAAATCAGATTTTATGTGATTTGTTTGTAAAGACAATGATTATTAAACAAATCACTCGTCAGTTAATTAAAAACTTGCTTAGTAAATATCATAGCTAGCTGTTTACAAAAACCAATTAATAGCTTAAAATTTCTTAAAAAAAAAAAAATTTGTCTTTAAATATTTATTTTTGACAAGCGTAATTGCCCATTAGTGTTTTTAAAACTTTTCTTTATTTTGTCAAATCACAGGATGGTTTTGAGATTGCAAGATATTTTTTTATAACTTGATCTCTTAAAAAATTCCCATTTAAAGTAGTCTCTCACTAATTAGATTTGTAGTTAGCATTAACTATAAACATCAGATCACCAGAAGGGTAATCAACTTGATTACCGTTGTGCAAGACTAAGATTTCTCATAAAGTTGAAGAGTTGAAGAGAGAATTAAAATTGAAAAGAATGCTAAGCACAGATGTAATTTTTGTTGTATCGTTCTAGCTTGATGTAATCAAAATTATATTTCGTTTTTCTTGTTGATCAATTTGCTTTTAAGTATGCATTGTCTATATCCTGAATTCTGATATATTCAAGGTGTCATAAAATATTTATCAGCGGAGGGACCATTTGCTATCCAATGGTATATCAGGATAAATTGTTATTAAGACAGGTCTCGTAAATTAAAAAGGCTAAATATATTTTTTTTCCTCTACAGATATGTGAATTATTTTTATCAACTGTAAAAGCGAATGAATTTAGGTTAAAGGCTTAATCAAATGTCCATTAAATTTATCAAAATTTGGGAACATTTTTGCTATAATTTTTTGATATACTGTAACAAATAAATATGTCTCAAACATGTTAAACAACATGTCTCACCCATTCGGGTGATTTTTACAAAATTTTACTGTCAAAAGTCTGTTTCCTATAATTTATTTTAACTTATTAAGAAGTTAATTTACTTATAAAGCTGTCAAAAAGATACAGATTTCTTCAGAACACCGCAGAAAAACTTTCAATGATGCGAGCCTTTGCATCTCCACCAAAACTGAATCTTGAGATAAATATTGTCAAAATTTCTATGAGTCGTGAGATAAAACGACAAAGGAATTAATTCTGGGAGTATTCAAGATTTATGAACATAAAGAATTTGTTTTATATATTAGGTAAAAAATCTTAAATTAAACATAAAATAAAATAAAATAACCGAAAGTCTTTTTAACAATAATTTTAGAATTTTTCTGTTTTTTCAAGTCATTTCTATACTTTTTCAGTTAGTCTTTGGCTGTTCAAACACATTGCATGCTGGTACAATTATGTGTGTGTGTGTGTTTAATAAAGTAACGGCTTTGTTTAGCAGAATAAGCGTAATTGTTCTTCCATTCTTTAAATTCTTAATAGAGTATTATATAATGTAATTTCATGGTTTACGATATCAAAATAATTCCACAGACAACCTTTTTTAAATCACGTGCTGCATTTGTGTTTTAATAATATAAAAAAAGGGCATGATTGATTAAGTATTTTTCGTAACTCAGTTTCATTCAAAATTACAATCTATATTGGATCTATCTTTCTCTGCAGGAAGTATAATTTTTTTACGTTGTTTTAAGGCTCAAACAGATTTTTGTTATATTAGCTATAGGTTTGGATTAGGTGAATTAAATTATTGTAGTGAGAAATTTACTTTTTGCGCGGATGTTATCAGATTCTTTTTTACAAATTAATCTTCTTTGACTAAAAATTTGAAATCAAATATATACAAATATATTACATTCAGTTCTTCTCAATAATAATTACTTTAAGAAATTTATTTATCAACAATTGCATGAACTTTAAAATCTAAGAGCAACCAACTCAACAACAAAACAACAACAACAGATCCAAACATCACAATAAATCTCCCGTGCATCTAAGTGAAAATTAAAAACGTATTCTACATCGTCATAATATTCTAACAACTTTTACTTCTTTCAACTTTTTGCTAGCTTCAACTTTTCACTACGTAAATTATTCTCTCATACATTCTCTTTCTCTAAATGATGAAGACAAATTGTCCATCAGCATATATCGGTGAGTCCAAACGTAAGATTTAAAAACCCTTAAAAGAACATAGCGTACTGTTAAGAAAGCGGACAAATAACAAAATATCACAACATAGAAGGGAAAAGAGGTCGTACCTTTGACTGTGAATCGTATTAATCGTATTACATACACTCTTTCCAAAATCTGGCTACCTGCCGTACGAAAACACACAGTCTTCAAGATAAATAACTAGAATTCTTTTTCTTCTTCTGAAATGCCCTCTACAGTCTACGGATTTGTTGAATTAATTTTCAAATAATCCTTACTTCCAACATTTAAAAAAATATCTCGATAGATATCAGCTATCTAAAACAATTGACAATTCATTGGGTTTGGTATCTAGTCTTAGAAAAGGACTAATTTTGTCCAAACCGGACATTTAAATTTTGTCCTCATTCTTTCTGATAATAATAAAATTTTATAAAGAAAAGTTGAGAAATGGTTTTATTATATTTAAGTTTTTTCTACTTAAATTATCAAGATCTTTTTAACTTTTTGCAAAGCAGCTTATATTTTAAATTTTTCTAAAATCTTCAAGCTTTTCGTTTGAAGATTTATCATTGAAGGTGTTCTAAGTGTATCAGGCCTAAGCTTAACAAATTTGCTGCCGGGGTTCCTGCAAAAACATTTGTAAAAAGTGAATCATAGAATAGGCTCATACACTGATGCTTTAAATTTTTTTTTCATTTTTAGAATTCCTTTTTCATAAGTTTAGTTAGTTTTTTGATTTTTTAGGCCTTCTTGTGTCTCTAATGCGACTAAAATCTTCACAAAAATTTTTTGCTACTCTTTCATGTTTTAGAGAGACAATAATAGCCTATTTTAACATATTTTATAAAGGAACCCTAATATTTTTTTTCTTGCAAACCTCACAGGAAATGTTTTTAAAATGAAGCCTAATTTGTCAAATCAGTTTTATTACATATCTTATTACAGATGATTGTAAAAAATTTATAATACTTTTTAATAAATTAAAAAAAAAAAAATAAAAAATAATGACCTGTGGCAATTATGATAGCTTAGTAATTCTTCCTAAAAACAATTTTCGCCAACCAACTTGTAACCACTGTTGAAAAAAGTTTTCAACAGAAAAGCTAGCCAGTTGTTTAATGTGTAATAAGTATTTTTTTTTTTTTTAATTTTGCGTTGTTGGGATGTTTTTTTAATGTCGATTCTATACTTTATAACTTCTTTACTCTTCCTACTTGGTATCTCTTGGTTTATGCTTTAAAAATTTTATGACATTAGGCAGTTTTTTATTTAGTGAGCGCTCTACAGCCTGCAAAAATCAGTTTTTTTTAAAAGTTATTTTTCCGCATTTGCTGGACTCGTGGCAAAGAACTCTGTATCCTATGAAATCATCTATGTTCGTCTGTTACATCATTTTCCTCCTAATCTCTTCATTAACAGTTTTAGATTTTTGAAAAAAGTTTCTTTTTTTTGTACTGAGTTGAAATATTTCCAGATATTGTCATTTTGGACTAAAAACAGAATTTTTGAAGTTTTCTGGAAACCCCTTCATTATTTTTTTATTTTGTACACAGTTAAATAAGTGTAGAAAGTATCTTTTTGTGGCAATCTGCTAAAGATTCTTGTTCCCAGGCTGTTTTCTCAAGAAATCAATGAGGAAATTATGTTTATTTTTCGATTCTGCTGAAATTTTGTTTGGTTTTAGGAAATATTAATTATGATTATTTTTGCATTTTTAAAGTGTTATTGTGTTTACTCCCCGGGACCCAGAATGTGTTGTTTAAGTCCCTTGGACCCAGAGTGTGTCGCTTAAGTACTCAGGACTTTAAAGACCTAATACCGTCGTTGTTGAAAATTTATTGAAATCTGTTAATTACTTTTTTTTTCAAAATCTGTTAATTGTAATATAAATGTAATTAAATATAATAATAATATAATAATATAATATAAATATAAATATAATTAAATAAATAGAAGTTTTTTCAATTTTGGATGAAATTAAAAGAACATAGCAGGCATTTTGTTATCCCACATGACCACCTGCCAAAAATCTTTGTCCCTGGGCATTGGTCCTAAATCTGATTCCAGTCCTAAAAACCAAAAAATATTAAGTTTAGTTTTTGTAAATATTTTAAACATTTTTTATTTTCAATTTATGATATTAGGCTTTAGGCCATAGATTTTAAATACTTTTTATCTTATTTTCAGATTCCTTTAGTTACTAACTTGTTTTTTTTTTTTTCAAATTCTATTACTATTTTCTCTATCATAGGTGCATCTTTTATGTCAAAGACAATCGAAGTTGGTGAAATAACTTATAAATATCAGATTTGGGACACTGCCGGACAGGAAAAATATAAATCTCTTGCCCCTATGTATTATCGTGGCGCTGCCGCTGCAATTGTTGTTTATGATATTACTGTAGACTTAACATTTGAAAGTCTGAAGAAATGGGTCAGAGAATTGCAGCAGTTTGGTCCACCTGGCATCGTAATTGCTATTGCTGGAAATAAAAATGACTTGAAGGATTTGCGTGAAGTAAGCGCAAAAGCAGGCAGCGAATTTGCTGATGAAATCAATGCTGTGTTTGCTGAGACCTCAGCATTAACTGCAGAAAATGTTGAATATTTATTTGAAGAAATTGCTAAAAAACTTCCGCATGAGCAATCAGATTATATACATAATCTAAAAAACACTAAAGAGGTGGATTCAAAAGGTTGTTGCGTTGGTTAATAATAATTTTACGTGTTTTTTAAAACATTTTAGACTTTCTTTTAGGTTGAAAAGTTCTATTATCACTCATTAAAATTATCTGAAATTAATATTCTTAGATATAGTTGGATACCCTTGTTAAATATACATGTTTACAAGTCAGGGCTGCAAAGTAAGGTGGGAAAATTGCTTTCTGTATTCTAGTAATATTTTAAAATTTTAATTATACTTTTAATGAAATTTTAAATAATTATGAAATTATTTCTGTCTGTCTGAAAATTTTACAAAAATTTTGTTTAAACAATAGAAAAAATATTTGATATTTTGGTGTATGTCCACCATTTGCAAATTATTGCTAGGCCCAGTTTTCAAAGTGAATCATGTCTGTCATTTTATCTTAATTTCTCCTCTTGCATTTGAATTTATTTTGTTTCCTTTCTAACTCACCTCTTACTTTTTTTGTTTTTTCAAAAGGCTTAGGTTTGCACTACTGTTGGCGATATTTTACTATTTTTTATATTTTTTATATATAATATTTTATAAAGAAATGCGATTTTGACTAAATTAAGTTATTCTAGAAACATAGAGAACGGAGTACGCACTCTTATTTATGTTCACACGCTTTTGATTATAATGATAGTAGAGCATTTTTATTAAATTAAAAATTAAAATAAAAAAATTTGAATGCCGGCCGTTTTATACCTTTACGTTACTTTAAACTAGTTACTTGCTCAGTCTATGTTTGAAGATATAAAAGTCAATACTTACCCCTGGTTTACATTTATACTTGATTTGCATTGACAAAGTCTATAAAGAAATTTATAAAGACTGCATGATATAGATCTAATTGACTGTTTCATTTGTCTTTTTTGAATTTAATTGCATTGCTTCAATGAATTATTCACTGTACTGATCTGTGATCATCTTTTTTTGAACAAACCAGTATTTTGACTAATTTTTTCATGTGTGAATTTAGTTTTTAGAAATGCTTTAATCACGCTGTTTTATAGTTTATTGCATATTAACGTATACTTTGAAAGTTGCTGTTGTTTTTTGCTAAATGTGAAGTCTTTTAAACACGGTTAAATTTTCTATTATCAGGAGCTTAAAAAGAAAATAGAATTTTTTATCTGAAAACTTTTAAATTGATTGTTGTTTTACATTAAGTTGAGACAACAAAGTGTCTCATAAAGTTGGCCTCATATACTATTTGAATTCTCAATATATTTTCTGGGGGTTATTCAATGTTTGCAAAATTCACTCCAAAGTTATGTTATGTTATTGGTTTGTTTTTAGTTTTTAGGAATGGCTAGTTAGTTTACACTTGGTAGCTGCTATACAAGTTTACACAAGTATTACTTCATTCAGGGTTGTCACCACCAGCGACATTTCATGCTCGTCTTTTTTGAAAAACATTTTTTATTTGCTAGGCCTTACTTCATTAATGATTTTTTATGAAACATAAGATAATTGATTTTAATTTATTTCATCCAGGAAAAATAGTTTCTATTGACTTACAACAGCAGTAGAAAGTGAAAGACGATTTGGAGTTTTTTTTTTCACGCTGGGCTTTTTTATAAATGAAACATTCGGTGTCAACAAAATTTATTGTCAACATGGCAGTTGGGTTGACAGAGGGGGACTTAGCCACCCCAATAATTTATAAAGCAAATATTTTTTTAAGCTCCTAGTTTTAGTATTTTTATTTTTCCCAGTTTCACCCAATAATTTTTGCCATGCTACATCTCTGTTTATTGTTATTATTATTATTATTATTATTATTATTTGTTTAAGACATTTGTTTAAGACATTTGTTTATTCTTAATTCGGGATTCTGGTATTGTTTTTTAATATGGTATCTTTCTTTTTTTGGAGCAGCTGTTACTTTTGAATCTTGACTTTTAGGATAAACACTTATTTTCTTTTAAAATGACTGCAAAAAATGTTAATGGTGACCAATAAAATAAGCAATCTCTGAAACTAAGTTAAGGCGTTTGTCGACCTTTCTGTAGGTAGGTAGCACTTTGAAACGACAGAGCAATTTCTTTCAAAAACTCATTTTTGTTATCAGATTGGTGCTGAATATGTAATCATACAATTTATTAGATATTAATTCAATCATATTAACCATATAATTTTCTTTTTCTTTTTTAATTTTCTTGATATCTCACCTTTTTTCAACTATAGTTGCTATGCATTTTTCAATTTAAATGCAACTATAGCTTACATTTCATAGAAAAATGAACAGCCCAATTTCGACTCAATGAAAATACAAGCCAGATTATATCAAACAAATTTTTCAGGGATGGTCTTATTTGCTGTTGCACGCACTAAAATTAATATGTTTTTAATTAGTCATTTTAATTTTTTATTCTATAATACTTGCAAAGAATTTTGATAGTAACTTATTTCTTTTTTATAATAAATTAATAGTTTTAAAATTATGTTGTTTTGTCTTGCAATTTAGTCCGAGGGCCTTGCCCTATGCATTTTCAAAGTAGCTAGGTTTGTATATTAACGTAAATAACTAAGTATTTTCATAATTTTTTATATATATTTATAAATGCTTTATTCATATCTATCAATGAATTGAGATTTTTTGTTTTGTATTTGATAAAACTATCAGTATTTTTTTACCATTCTAATTAATTTATTGCTGGTAAACTTAAATTGATTGCTCTTGTAGCAACAAAGTGGCTTAATTACCATTCTGTGATCATTTATCCTGCTAAATTTTATCACTTGACCATCACATGCAGAAGATGCTAAATTATTTATATAGATGAATTGGCTATTCAAAATACTGTTAAGTGTCTTGACGTAAATCTGGTTTGAAAAATTTTTTTTAAATTTATTTCCCATAATGGGGGGAGATCATTGAAAGTCAAACTTATTCAGAGATGATCACCCACAGTTCCGGCATACTTAGAGCTTCCATTTGAACTTACGATTAATAACCCCTCAGCCAGACAACCATAAACTTATCGCACCGAATTGAATCGAATGCTACTCATAGGCTGAGTGGGTGTTACCCGTATTTTAACCCGGGGCCTTATGGTTGGGAGTCAGATGTCTTAACAATTGAGCGATCCCGATAAGATGTTAGACAATGAAGTAAAATTACGTGTAGTAGAATTTGAAACAGCCTCTCTGGTTGGAAAGCCATGAGTTCATTTATGCTTGCAATTTTTAATTCTTTTCCTTTGAATAGGATGTTTTGTAGCAAAACTCAAACAGCCTCATAAGTCTTAGGTTTTTGAGTCTAATTACCTTTAAAAAGGTCTCACAATACATGCAATCTAAATATCTTCATCTTAAAAATCTTAGTTTGATTTGTGACTTGACAATATTAATCTACGTTATTAGATATTTTATAATAAAAAGGAAATAGCTCACAGCTCTAGGGCTGTGTATGTTTGTAGACTTTTTAAAATCTACTTTAAAATACAATTTGCAAGTTTAAATTAATTAGAAGTTTGTGTCATGTCAGCTCTGGAAAAATTTACCTAAATATTTCAGAGTGTGTCAAATTGCCATCAATTTTTTAATTAAAAATATTACTTTAGACTGTTATTACTATATTACTTTGGAATTTTCATCCAAAATTTGTTGATTTATAATTTTAGTTATAATTTTTAATTATAGTTGTTTTTTTTCCTTTAGTCTAATTGGAATTGATTGATTTCATGAACTGCTAAAATTTTAAGCAAATCTTATTTGGGTCACTGTTAAATATTAGTATACAGAGTATGCAGTATACAAACACACACCTTTGTTCTCTCATTAAAAATGTAGTGCCTGAGTGATGACTATGTGGGCAAGTGTTAATATTTATAAATTATTTTTTTTCAAGTATGTTTCAAAATTTTCTCTTTTAGCATAGTTAAAGTGGGATCGCATTATTATTGGAACCCCAAACTGTCTTCCTATCAGTCTTTTATGTTTGGCCAAATGTCACTGTTGGCCAGTACAAACAAGATGTCAAGGCTCCGCTTTAATTTAACAAAAAGTCATATTAAAAAGTCATTTTAAAAAGTAAATTTTGATATATGAACTGCTTGTCGTGTTAAATCATGTTTATATTTTGTGCATTTATAATGCTCTGCTTCCATATACAAATAAATGGCCCAAAACAAAGTTCTTATTATTTACTTGATATTAAAATTATTATTATTATTGTTATTATTATTATTATTATTATTATTATTAAATATATATTTATTAGTTTTACTATATATTGTATAAGTTTAACAAAATAATATTTTTCCCAAGTCTTTTCTTTTTTTATAATGTATATTTTTTTAATGTAAATATTAAAGTTTTTCATTTGTATCTTGAAGTTATCCTTAGTGTTCATGGAAGAGTTGCATAATAGTTTAATGGTTCGATAATTCTGTTGTTTGAAAATAAAGAAAAATTTTTCAGAGACCGTTTTAATATATAAAAATGGTCATTATTTTATTACCTAAATAATTCATATATACGACAAATTTTTTAAACATATATTTTATTTTGGGCATGCATTAATTAAAATATTAAAAAATATGTGTAATTAAAAAATTCTCAAACTATTTAATCACGCCTTTATCTATATTTCAAAGAAAAAGTGTTATAATAATTATTTAATATCCTTAAATGCAAATTTTATCAAATTAAATGCCCTTTTTTAGGTATGGCGTAAATAAAAATAGAGGGGAGGGGCATATATAAGGACCAAATATAATTACCTTTAATCTAGCATTTTTACTGAAGAAAAAAACTGTTTTGATTTTCCATCAATCTATTAGTTATTCTTTAAGCAAAATAAACACAATTTTATCTTATCCCTACAATGCAGTATACAAAAAAAAATACAAACACACAAATGCACGCAAATTTTTGATAAACTATATTTGAATTTTTTAACATAACTCATAATTCTTAGTTATGTAAGCTAAGCAAATATGAAATTGTCATAATGAAAGTTTCATGAGGAGCTTTCACTACTGAAACCTGACCTTAGTTGAAACAAAAAGGAAAAGTTGTACTTTTTGAGCAAAAACTGATGATAGAATATCTCTTCCATTGCATTAAATTAATAAGCTTCTGCATATTCATTTGTCTATATAATTTGTTGCTAAAAACTCTTTTTAATAGTTATTTTTAGGAATATATTTGATGAAAAAAATTGTCTTGAACAAAAATTTATGTCGAGTTATTAGTTATTGTACAGAATTTGGAATAATGAGCAAAAGAAAAGCACCGGCTGAAAATTTGAACTCGCAATTTTGTGAGTTTTTACACGGTACGTATTATGATTTATAACAGGTTTTAAATTATTTTTAGGCAATTGCAAAGGGTGCTTGTTGAAGAAACAATTATAAAAAATCTTATTCAAAAAAAATTTTTGTTTTAGAAAACAAAGTTTAAATTATATGTAATATAATTCATTTTTAGTTATATTTTTACTTTATTTAATAATATCGCAGAGTTGATGTTTTCATCATTCTGCTATTATTTACAGTGGTTTTTCTATATGCTCCTATTAGAAATTTCATTATGCTGCATGTCTTCTTTTTTGTTTTTCGGCTTGATCATGTTAAAGTAGGAGTTTTGTTAAATTGAAAAATTCCAACCCTCTATGATTATAATCATTAAGATTCCCCACTTTGTATTGGTATCACCATCTTAAATTTTAAGGCTTCTCCATTTGAATAGTAGATTCAAAAAATCAATAGTGTTTTATTGTAAGGAGGTTCCTGTGATTTTTATTTTCAAATATTACCAAAAATATTTTGCATTTATTTTTAGTAATTCCTAAATCAATACAAATCATTGTGTTCAGTTTTCAAAAATAATGGTAAGGGAGGTTTGTCTCCTCAAAGTCTTTCTTATAATTAGTATGTTTTTGAAAAATTTCTACTTTTTTCTGATACCTGTTCATTTTTCTGGATCTAAAGCTGATTAGATCCGAAGCTGGCATATTTAAACCACTTGGTTGCTCATCTGAGATATAATTTGTTTTGCTTAGAATGGGATAAATGTGTGGCATAAAGGTTTTATCCTGTGATCACTTTTCTGTGGAATTTTGTGAGAGATTTATTTGTATACTCATGCAGAATTTACAAGTTTGGATTAAATTAGAGCTCCAAGTGTTTAATTTATTACCTAATGGAGGTATAAAAGCTTTTATTCAAAGCTAATGTTCTATATTTACTGCTTTAGATACTCATGTTCCTCATAGCACAACTTTTTGAGCTGGAAATATGGAAGTTTCACTTTTTTAATTCTGTAAAAAGGGTCTTGAAAATTGGTTGTTGTAAAATCTTAACTGAAAATAACTACTATGTGAAGTGCATACAATTATATAGTTTAATGATAGACTAAGTCACCGAAACAGTTTTACACAATTCATGATGAAAAATCTATAATTAACCTTAGTTTGCTCAAATTTATATCAAAATAACTCCCTGAATGCTAAAATTCTTTTCGCACAAACTTTAAATCATTTCAGATGATTTATAAAGTATTTTATTTATCAATAATAGATGTTAAAGGATGTAACTTTGATTTATAAATAGATTGTATGTTTTTAGAATTATTTGAGAAAAATTCAGGGGGTAAAAAAATAAATTACAGGAAACCAATTTTTTTCTTTTAAACATTATTATTATTGGATTTTGATTTTATGGCTGAAGATCTTAAGTATATTTGAGCATATTCTTAAGCGTATTTGAGCATATTTTTAAGCGTATTTGAGCATATTCTTAAGCGTATTTGAGCATATTCTTAAGCGTATTTGAGCATATTCTTAAGCGTATTTGAGCAAAGCCCTTCAATAGTTAGCATGTCACAAAAAGATTTTTCGACCTTTGTATGTAAAAATATTTGTATGTAAAAATCTGGGCATTTGAGAAAATATCTTTTTTCTTTGAAAATAAGGTTTGTCACATAGAGCTTAGTTATTGATTAAAATTTCATTACATCACCTTCTTCCAATCAAAAATAGCCTTTTTCTTGGTGGACCACCTTAATACAAGTAATTAATGTTTTTTTAAATCAACCACATTTTTTTTTTTCTAAACCACAACTAAGGCAACGACCATTCTTAAAAAGAGCTGTTGCAATTGCATTTATTTAACTAAAAGACTCTTACCTGACTTATTTGATAGTGTCAGTCTTTGCACTGCATGGCAAAGCATTTGGCCTCTATCTGACACACACCAATTGGCAACGATGTTGGTTTTCAGAACATTTGATATTATCACCTTCTTCTCTTAAACCTAGTGTTTTGAATCCTTGAGCAGAAAAAAGAACATGAAAAATAAAATCAGGTATTTTATTAGTAATATTTTCTCTGAAAATAGGAAAATGCTCGCAAAAGTGATTACATAAGCACTCTTGTTCCTCATTTGTTGGAAAAGATTTTTCAATTATTAGAGCAGTTGCTTGCAAAAAAAAATTAAATACCTCCACTGTATTTGCTTATAATACTAACTATAGAGAACACTACAATGAATCTCATGAGAACTATTTTGCATTTATTTTCATGAAAGGCTTGGCGAACTACTTTCAGATCTTGTAGATAGTGAAATTGTTTATGCAAGTCATTTTGCATGTCTTCAATATAAGAAAGAAGAGACTTTGATACATTATCTGATTCCTTATCCTTACCAAACAGAATGAGGATTTCCTCACTTTTAGTTAGCTTATCCTGGGACACAAAAAAGACCTTCTTCATCTTCATGTTAAATTCCGATGCAAAGATCATCAAGCCTAATGCATATAGAATTGACCACAGGTTCTTAAAAGTTTTTATTAAAAGACTTCTAACATTAAGTGAGTAACTAACGCTTAATTTTCTTCGGCAAAGGTAAAATTTTCCCATTCAGCTGCCTTTCTGAACATGACTTCATCCGGCCTAATAAGTTTATTATTACCTATGGAGATTACCAAAAGAAAACCCTGGAATTAAATAAACCAGTCAAAGTTTTAAAATATGTACTGGGTTTACCTGAGGAGTTGATTATTTTTACCTGAATTAGGATCAAAGAATCCCGCGCCTTTAAAACATTCAAGTATCTCCTCAGCTTATTCACTGTAAAAATATGGTCATTGTGGTTAGTAGGAAAAGACATGGTAGAAGCTTCAGTTTCACACTTACTAGAATGTTTATTTCTACGTAACGCAGAGGTTAGGCCACCTTTTTGAATAAGTAAGTAAGTAAGTAAGTATTTATTCACTATCAATAAAAATATTACAAAATAAATGTTAAGAACGTCATTTAAAAAAAAAAAAAAAAAAAAAATTTTACTGCATACCACACAATATTTTAAAAAACAGGTATTGATAGCAGGGATAAGCACAAGAAAAGCCAAAGCCTTATTTTCATTGTGGTC
>JAUZNK010033166.1:0-18479 GCA_035046665.1 Euphysa ruthae
CCCAGAAACGATTTTATCTTGAAAACAAAATATTACGTAAGTAAGTGACGTAACCTTAGAGTGTAAAACCCAGTATTCATGGAGAATTTTAATTTTTTGTCTGAGCCGCTGTGAGCGGCTCCCCGTGATTGAAGCAAAATCGCTGAGCCGCTCAGAGCGGCTCGCGGTGCTGAATGAGTTAATGTACAAGCTATTGTAATTGCAATTAAAATATTTCCTAGTAATTTTAAGTAATAGGAAATATTGTAATTGCAATTAAGAATAGCTTGTACTTAAAATAGTTTTTCTTGATTTCCCAGCAATGCGTTCAATGAGATTAACACTTTCAACATTTTAATGATGATTAGTCTGTGAAAACTTAGGCCCAAGTCCAAAATTTCATTTTTCACATGTCCGGCACCATAAACAATACTGATGCATTCTCAGAATTCTGCTTTTTTAAATTTTTCTCATAAGATTGCGCCTCATTGTTGATCATAATTAGATATTATTCAGATTTTTGAATAAAAATTTTCCAAAATTTTGGGTCTAAAAGTGAGATTTCATAATTAAATTTTCCTTGGGGTTAAAGTTCCATAAATAATATCTCTCATATGGCCACCTGTTAAATATTATTTTCTTTGAGCTAGAGCACCTAAACATGGTGAATTGCTCTAAAAATGACAGCTTTGTTTTTTTCAAAAAAGATTTTATAATTCTATCCAAACTTTGTATGATACAAGATAATGTCATTTCAGATTATTTAGGTTATATACATATATATATTTTTTTTTAAATATTGTCACATGGCTTGTAAGTTTAACGGACCAATTTTTTCATTTGCTTTTTCTCTTAACATTTTAAACATCTTCACTATTTTAAGAGTCCATTATTTACTAAAACTTTTTTTATTATAGACATTTAATTTCTTGGAGTGACTGAATTTTACCTTGCTCAGTTGAAAATATTTTGTTTGTGTGTTGGCCATAAATAATACCGCCTTAATTTCACCATATGGCCATATATTCTAATTCCTATAGACATATTATTAATGACATTCTTGATATTAATGAAATACTTCATACTAATGTCTTCTTTGCTAAATTTTTATTTTTTTGGAAAATTTTTCGATAGTTGGATCTGTATTTTTCTGACATTTTCAAAATTTATTAAATTTAGACAATGAATATAGAGGAACAAGCTGGCCTTTTCTTTTTTACACGAATTTCGTATTCTAGATTTTATTGATATATTTAGAAATTGGCAACAGCTTTCATTTAAAGACGTGGACGTGGCCATCTATGTCTTGTACGGCCTTGGGGAAGCATTTCCTGTAAGTTAAACATGCTTTGACTTTTTGAAATAATGCATGTAAATGAACATAGAAATAAGCATCTAGTTTTCAATCAATAATTTTTGATGGTAAGTCTTAAATTAGTTTTTAAATTTGGATTGCTTAAATTCTTATGACTGAGAATCTTATTTTCAGACTTTTAATTTTTGTTTGATAAGTTATAACGGCCTCTACTATCAATGGTTACAGGAGGCATTGCTGGTGGTTCCTATGAAATCACTCGTAAGTTTGCCATATTCTGAAAATGCCAATGGAGTCCTATGAATAGATGAATTCACCCGTCACCTATGCTTTGAAAAATACAATGTTCTTGTAAAAATTTCAAGCTTAAAAATTGTATTTTCAAAATGTTCTCTATAACATCAGGAAAGGTTATATCTGATAATTTGGGAATAGTGGCCACTTTGAAAATCTCAGGAAAAATTTTCTGTAGCATTCCCACAGTAAACAGTTTTTGTTCCCCGGTTAAAATTATTGTGTTAAAATTAATTGTTCTGGTCTGAACGTTTCAGCTAATAAAAAATAATTGGTCTGAAACTTGCAATTTTATAATATTTTTTTTTTCTTGCATACTAAGCCCCTTTTATTATACTATTTATTTGATAATTCAAGTTCTCATGAGTGTTTTTTGACTTTGGATTTGCAGGTTTTTTATACCTGAAAATGTACGATATGTTTTTAGTAGTTTATTTGACTTAGATCATTGATTATATATTCAAGGAATCCATTCATTAATAATTGTTTTTGGTAATGCTTATTTGTGTATACTAACTTCAGGGACAAGAGCTATTCACTGATCCTGAAAGTTTCTTGGTGTTTCAGAATATGATGTCATTGGTACGTGTTTTATTTCTTGATTAATTCCCTTCAAAGCTCAAAATGTTTATACCCCTTACCGTCCCAAGTAAACGTCTTCTATTATTAAGATACGCATTTCATTTTTACTTTTTTGAGTATTTTTTTACTTGATTTTATAAATTTATTTGCATGAAGTTAGAGGCTTTTAAGTGTTTTAAAATAATCAATTATAATTTTTACCAAAAATTCTGGTTGGCTCAAAATCAGGCCAAACTGTAAATTGAGCTCAAAAATAACGTGCTTATCTTTTTTAAGAAAATCATTTATCAGATTTTTTTCAATTTTTCATGAAGATAGAAGATTGTAAAGGAGTAAAATGAGCCATTTAAAGTTTTACAGGAATCCCTCATTAACCCAAAATCAGGAAAAACTAGGACACATTGAGCTATAGAAAGATTTATTTGTCTTTTATAAGATTTTTCTAGCTTTTTTATGAAGTAAAAGGATTTTTTTTTCAGAGGTCAAGTGCAGGTGCGCTTGTTTTGTTCTTATTTTTTAAATATAGTTCACGAGAAGCATTGTTTTTACAAAATTTTAACTTAAGTTTGCCCTTAATTTGTTCTTATTTTTTTGTAATGTTTAAGCTTTTCTGTTCTTATAAAAGTGCCTTTAAAAAAATGTTAGAAAATATAAAAAATAATATCTAAACAAGGAAGCACTTAATAAAAAAAAAAAAAAAAAGGCAAAAAAGAACTTAGTTTGTCAAAAATTTTGTCAGAAAGTTATAATTATAATAACTCTTGCCTTTCTGAGATGATGTTGCTTCCAATGAAGCTTAGTGGTGTTATTGGCTCACATGCTCTCATATAAAATTGGCAAGGTGATGGTTAACATTTGGTTTAATTGTTATTTTTAATTATTTTTAATATGCATTTTTTTTTTTTTTTTTTTTTTTTTTTTTTTACAGATCTACAGTAAGCAATTCCTCCAATTTGTTTCCTTCTTTCATGAATTATTTCGATTTTCATTTTTTGACATCATATTTTTTGACTGCAAGTTTTTAGGGATGATGGTAAAGTTCTGGTAGCTTATTCATATGACTAGTCTTTTCAAAAATTTTTCATTTAATGTGTTCTCATTGTAAGTCCATTGCTTCATCATGTATGTGTCGTTAACTAAAATTTTATTGAGTTTGCGCCCAGTTTCAGATGTTGAATGTGCTATAAGTTCATTGACGTCTGTCTGTACGATTTCATTATCCACTTATTACTTTTTGCATGAAATTAAGTGTTAATAAGGTAAATGGCGTGACAGCTGGATTTTGGAAAAAAAAGTTATTGTTGGCCCAATTTTGGGCTAAACAAGGCAAAAATAGACCAAAAATCTGTTTTTAGGTTTTTCTCTGAATTCGCTCATTAACATTTTTTGATTTTTTGCGTGAAGTAAGATAAGATAAAGATAAGAAATAAATGATTTGTTCCAGATTTGCTCAAAAATTTCTATTCTCTCTGTAATCTATGTAAAAACAACGTTTTTCTTGAGATCTGCTCATTAGTTTTTTATTGCATTTTGTATGAAGGTAAGGGTTAATATATTATAATAATATAATAAATAGCATAAGCCCAAACTCGATCTTCTTGTTTTATCTTCTGTTTCTTTTGTTTACATAAAATCTTATTAAGGTTTTTTTAGAAAGATCTAGAAAGTCATAACAAAAAATAAAATTACTGAAATTTTTCTTCTTAGAATATATTTTTCTAAAATTTTAAGCTAAGTTTATAAATTCAAAATTTCTGTAAATGATTTTGCTTGTCCATAAATACAATAAATATTTAATTAATAATTTAAAAATTTTTTTTCCTTCATTGAAAGCAAGTATAAAAAGATTTTTTGAAAAATTTTTTTAAAAACTGTTTATTACTTTTTATTTTAAATTTTTCATTTAAATCGCAAAAAAAAGAAAAAAGAAAAAGGAATATCTCAACAAATTTTCTGAGTTTTCTTCAACAGTTGGTTCGAATTTCCTTTAAGTTTCAATGATGGTAAAAAATATTATTTTTGCTGTTTCGTGCTTTTTGGCCAGTTTTGAGCTGAGCAAGCATTACAAAACTTGTTTAAAAATTAGATTTTTACATTTTTTTACCAAAATGTTGCTTTTCGTTCATAATAAGATTCATCGTGATTGGTGGAAAAAATATTTTTACAGTATTATTAATTTTTATATAATCAGATAGGTTGTTTTTGAAATTTCCTTTGGTCATGACATCTGATTTCCATTCTAATATTTATGATTTTATTTGATTTTTTTGTAAGGTATAAAATATTGCTGATAATTTAAGTGTATTTGTGATTCCAATGAATTTTTGGGCAGAGCGGGAATCCCTAAACATGCTGAAAAATTTAGAAATATGCTAAATAAGCCCAGTTTGCTATTAATGTTTTGAAATGGTTTAGACTAGTTGTTTTTTTCTCAATAACTAAAGCTTTTTTTCTATAATTTCTATTCTTTTGCTTTTCTGATACTTAAAATTTTTATGACTAGTTTTAAAGACTGGATTATGAAATTTTTTCACTAAGCAGAAGGAGAGCACTTAAAAAGAGTGCATTAGGTAGAATCACCATAATAGGAAAAAAAATGTGTGCTTGTAGGAGAATGCCTGAGGAGAGAGAACACATTATCCTTGAAGAAAAATTGTTTCGATGTTTTTTCCTACAATTTTTTGGAAGTGTAATTAGCAACAATGTTATTTTTAGTTGCTTAATTGAAGTAGACGATTTATTTACTATTTCATTCATGCATCCTTTTTTAATTTACATTGTCTAATTGGAATTAATCCATACTAAACACTAAATTTATTACATAGTGACACTGATGATGATAGTGAGAATTTAATGTCAGGCAGGGTAATAAAGATGGTCCTCAATGGATACTTTTCGGACTGTTACTCTGTAAATTCTAGTTTCTCTCAAGGTTCTGTTCTGGGAATTAATTTTTGTTTCATTTTCATTAATGATCTGCGTGATAGCATTCTTTGCAAGCTTACTATATATGCAGATGATACTACTTTGTACTCATCTTTAGGAAAGATGCTTTTGATAAGGTTGAAATGGCGGCTGATTTGGAAGATGATCTTCGCACTGTTATTGAATGGGGTAAGAAATGGTTGTTGTCATTCAGTGCTTTAAAAACGAAGTTTTTTTCCATAAACTGTTTTGGACACCTTTCCTTCCATCTGAATTTATGCAGGCTTGATTGTTAGGTCATAAAAATCTTCTCTTGGAATTCTTACATTGAATTCATTGTAAAATCTGCTGCCATGAAGTATAAATCTCTTTTCCAGGTACAGCAATTTCTTTTTCCTGATAGTATACTTTATATCTATAAGGCTGTTATTCGATCATTGCTGCATCTTTGGGCCAGAGCTGTATGTCTATATCATGACCGACTTCAGAAACAATACTCAACCTTTTTTGGTCCTGATTTGAAAGAAGTAACACTTTTACATAATATTTTCTCAAGAACCACAAGGCTTTCATCTGCTACTAATTCTATTACAGTAAGGTTCCCTAAATTTCACAACAACATTTGTTCATCAAGCTTCTTCCCACGTGTCTTGTGGAACTCTCTGCCTTCTGATCAATTTCCCTCAAATAGTTATCTTAAATTATTAAAGCCTAACATCAACTAATATCTTACTCAGTCTGTGTAAGACCTGCTTAATCTTTAATCTCTCTTCTTTTAGCTTCCTGCCCAGTAGTGTCTTTTAACTTCCTGCCCAGTAGTGGCTTTTAGCCTTGCAAAAAGGAATTGATTTAAAAAAAAAATGAATAAAAAAAGAAAGGATGATTGCATTTCTGCTTTAGACAAAACTTGTCTTCTCTTAAAATTTTTATTCGCAATACATTTTATGCGTAAAAACATCTTTTTGTCTTAATGTTTTTTTAAATCCATGTTAGTGGAGCTTGAAAATATAAAAATGTTGACCTAAATGCTTGCAATCTGTTTTTGTGAACAATAAAAGTGGAGCTAAAATATAATATAATATAATATTTGCACAATCGCTTTTAAAAATACATTCATGCTTCAAAAATTTCTTAATTTCTTTATATGTTCGCCATGTTTTTGATTTAGCTCATTGAAAGTAATGTTAGCCAGTATCAACATGTTGCTGTTCAGTTGCAGGTACAATATTTTGTGGTAAAAAAACATTTAAAACAAGTCTTATCCTAAATCTCTGTTTCATGGAATGTCAAATGGTCAAAGTGTCATATTAGGCTGAAAATGTTTTATCATTTCTTTGCCGTATTGTCTATGTATAGCATAATGGTGCTATTTACTTCACAGTGTATTGCAGTTAAAAAATCAGATTTTTTTTGGAAAATTTATCAAAATTGCTTGTGAATTTTAGCCAGGTCAAAATAAACTTTAGCCTTAATAAATTTCATATAATTTTCTGAGTTTTATTAACCTTCTTCCAGTTTAAAATCAATGTATTTCTTTTTATTAAATTTCAAATTAATTGTTTTTTTTTTTTTTTTTTTGTCTAAAATTTTGTCCAAAAATAATCCGTTTTGGATTTTATGAGAAAATCTGTTCATATTCAAAGATATTGTCTCCCTAAAAAAATTTGGTAAAAAATTCCACCAAGTTTTTTCTTTAAAATTCTGTATGCCATTTCCCTATGTTCCCTAAGAAAAATATAAAATCTTGGATATTATGTGAAAGTGCTACTGTGCATTAGGAAATTTATTGCAGTTGCAAGTACTGGTAGTTATTGTTGCTCAGCAATAGCTCAATGGTTTTTTTTTTTTAAATCAAAACTTCTCATTTTTGTCAATTTTTCAAGTTTTACTGCATAATAATTTTGTTTGCAGGCACCATTGAAGAAATGATTTGACCCATATGGGTATGTACGAAATTGTTTGCCATAATTCATAAAATCTCCTTACTATTTTATTTTTAATAGGGACTATTAATTTACTTTATCTTTGTCTTTTTTTTGCATTTAGTACTTTGAAACTGTTGCGCGTTATGAGAGGTTTTTCTATGTTCAAACACAGCATATTCCAACTGTTTTGGTAAGATTGGTTTTACACTACACGTTTATATAATGATGAATTTAAATTGAATATTTATTTATAGGACTACCTTAAAATACGACTTAAGGTGCAATTCTTGAAATGTGTAATTTTTCTCTTTTTTTTGGACACACCCATCGAAGCCGCCAAATTTATATAAAATCACACATCACAGCGCACCTAATAGTTTTTAGAAGTTTGTTATTTAGTAATGAAATGAACTGCGCCTAACTAAAAATATGATAAAGATTGCTAAACAAGCAAAAAAAAAATTAAGTCAAAATCTTTGTTAGAATTTTTTTATGTCAATTTGAAGTGAAATAATATTTGAAATGATGAAATAGCTCTTTTTATGTGAAATGGGGTAAATTGAACAAAAGATATACAATTTTTGATTTGTAATACCTTCAATATGCCATTTTAAAATATGATGAATATACATAAAATATGCTTTTTTAAAAATGAAAGTCATTATAAAAACACATGTATAACATGAAAAAACTACAATATAAAATCAATCCACAATATGGCACCACACCACGTTTTTAGAGCATTTTGAACAAAACCTTAACCATTTATGTCAAATATTTTTTTTGCAAAGAGTTGCAGACCTGGAGTCAAATGTTCCTTAAAATATACCCTTTTGACAAACAGGATCAATTTTGACCTTATATTGGGTAAATATTGCAAAATTTCTAAATTTATCAATTTAAAGGACTTTTAAGGCAGAAAAGTTGTTTGAATTAAATTTAACCATGAATTATATGAATTAGGCTTCAATGAAATTGAAGATGATCATTTCTATAGAGCCTATAGAGCTCAAAAATGTGGAAAAAAAAATAGATGAAAAAAGGAGCAAAAAATGGAAATTCATCATATTTACACAAAAGTGAATATCAATGACACAAAAATGTTCCAAGTACATTGAATATAAGAGTCACAATTGATTTTGAAATTCTGAAATAGAATGATAGTTTTACCAGACATGCTAGCTAAAACAGTTTATATGAAACTAAAAAAATAGAACTACAAAAACATCTCAATATAGCATGAGTCTATAAAACTTTACTCATTATGCTGCACAGTTGCCAAATTCATTGGACAAGAGCAAACTGTGTGTCCATACTGTTTACACCTCATGTAAAACACATCGTTTTGGATGCTGTGATTGAACAAGCATCCTAGTAAAAATATCAAGGATATTTAACCGGATGGAGCATTGCTTTCCCCTTGATTTGTATACCCGGATATGCTTATTCCAAGCCTCACCTCACCAGATTGTTCATTGCCAACTATGCGTGTGGCAATGAGTCTTCCCTCATAAAAACTCCTAGGAATCTATACCAATAGCTGGTATAAATATATGGAAATAAATAGTGCTTCCCAGAGAAGCACTATTTATTTCTATATATAACATGTAATAATGAAACATAAATTTATTTGTTAATCTTTTATTCAGGTGCTTGACAGTACACATTTGCCATTTCCTAATTGTCTGTATGAATTTTCAGTAGTCTGATTAACGCTCAATTGTTTTAGAAGCTATAAAAATATGCTTTAATAACTTTTCCAATCCATAAAATTATAACAAGTTAAAAGAAAATGCAGACTAAAAGCCACAAAAATATGATTTGTGAAAATATCCTTGTGCAGGAAAATATCAATATTACAAAAAGTTCTTAAGTCTTTTTTCAAGTAATTGATTTACTAACAATGAAGAATTTGGCTCATACTCCTAACTTTAGAAACTTAATTGAGCTTATTGCCCAATGTGGAAGGAAAGATGTGCAATGCTGCAAACTCCAGGAAACACTAACTTTATATCACCAATTTAATATAAATAAATAAATATTAGCCCATAAACCAGTGCCGCACGCCAGGAGAGATTTGCACTTCGCTCTTTGAATCTAGCTGCGCCCTTTGGGTTTGCTTTCCAAAACTACTAATCAGATGAGACTTCAGGCATCACAACACATTGCTATTTATGCCTCTTTTGAACATTACTTTACCTTTAAAAAATATTTTTTTGGACTGCTACCACTAAGTAAACTTGTTAAAACTAGCTTCTGTGTAAAAAACGTCTTCAAATTTATTGAAGGTTTTTCAAATTGTTAGGTGTTCCATTCACAACGCTCATTATGTAAACATGAAAATGACAAATGTTAAGTTTTGCTAGAAAGGCTTATTTCGATTTTTCTATCCTGAAATTAATATGGGTTGGCTATAATATTACTAAGTTAGCATTATATTTCAAACAATTTTTGTTTGACTTTAAATGTATAATAAATAGTCTGATAGTAAACTTTTTAAAATATTTCTGGAGTAGAGGCATTTATTCTCAGATAACATGTGTATTTAAATTTCTGCTATACTCTCATATCACTATTACTTTAATATCGTTTTTTCTTAAGGTATCTTTCTTAGATGAACGTGGATTAAAGAACGAAAATGCTTCAATATCAAGTAGGACCAGCTTCCTCTTAATGAGATTCATCAAATCACTCAAGTAATTATCATCGAAAAATTTTTTGTGGCAAAACAAACATGCGGTATTTCTAACATCAAATTGAAGGATATGTATTTGAAAGAAAAAAAAACAATTTAAGCTCTAAGCCCAAAAATCCTTAAAGAAAAAAAAAATTTCTCAACAAGTTAAAGGAAGAGAGGAGATTATTAGGCAAATATATTTAAAACCCCCAGCAAAACAATTGTCCTATGAATTCACTAATTTATGTTTGTTTGCTCGTTTCCGTATTAACATGTTAAAGTTTTTTTCTGGTTTTTTGGGTAAGTCTTTGAACCATGAGGGTAAAAAAGTCACCGTTATAGATTTTTGGTAGAAATTCATGTTTTTTTGGTACTGGACCCAAATATGGCAATCATTTTAGGTTTAAAAATTTTCCAAAAATCTTTCTTTAAATTTTCTGAAGTTAGAGGGCTTCATTTCGCCGATATGTCTTAAACTCTTGTTTTTTAGTAATGGGTCTAAATATTTTTATTTTCGGACCAATAATTGTGTTTCAGAAATTTTGCGAAATGTTTGAGAATTATATAGGATTTCTTTTGATCTATATGACCTCCTGTTAAAAGTTATCCTTTTTTGGTTATGGGTCTAAATATGGTAATTTTTTGGAACAAAAAATAACGTTTTTGAAGTTTTCTCAAAGACCGTTTACCATCATTGGTGTATCTTAAGGGTTTTGATAACTCGTCCTGTTGGACGAGTGGGTTTCATATTTATTAAATATTCACTTTTCCACACAGAAATACCATGTAAATGATGTTGACGATTAGTGATTATGTTTTATAATTAAGTAAGGTATGGTACCATTCAAAACAATTGGTCAGGCTTAGCCCAACTCCACATTTTGAACACCAAAACCGTGTATCTTTTCGTATTTTGGCAGCACAACATCGGACACATCTACCTTGTACATTTCTTCTCTTATTACGGTTAGGATATGTGCTGATGAAATGCCTTTCGATTAATCGTAAATGTATCAACATTTTTTTTGGACCGGTTTGATACGCTAAAACACCATACTTATGATGCAAAATCATACGTTGATCAGTAGGCGGCGGAAAGTCAAGTGGGTTTTATTCGTTACACAAGGATTTAGTTTGTACCATATAATAAACGAATTGTATACTGAAAACTCAATAAACATTTCAGCAAGTTTTCGGTACCATTTTATCCTTCTATGCTGAGAATTATATGGCAGCAATAAACGGCTTAAAAGATCAAAACCGCCCATCGTTTTGTTGTAATCCACAATTACATCTGGCTTTTTGATGTGGTCACCAGTTATTCTGGCAATTTTACCAGAGTCCACCAAGTTTCCCTCATGGATTGTGGATAGCATGCTAACAATTTTTGTGGATTTCGTTTTTGTTGTTCCAACGCAATACCATGATCCCGTCCTTGTATTGTTTAGTAGATGCACAGCCTTTTATTGGCTTTTCCACAACGAAAGATATTCGTCAACAGCAATATCTTGTGCTGGATTATATACCAAAGAAAATTTCTCTGACATATGATCTACAAGTTGACGTAACTTATGTAAAGGATCTTTAACATTGTAGTTGATTAGTTCGCTAAAATGGATCATGGTACGTATTTGACGGAATCAATCGCGACGCATTATTCGGCTGAATATTGGTGTTGCTAAAATTGGATCCACAGACCTATGCAAATTACAATTCGGTTTACGGTTTTTAGCCATAAGTAGGGTCAATGCATTATAGACCCAAATTTCATCAGCATCAACGTCTTTCCACATTGTAAATACTGAGTGTTTTTTCTCTCTCACACGTTTTAATGTTTTGGGAGTACTTTTCATTATCGAGACATATTTATTCGTTAACTTTACTATTATATTTATATAATTGTCTGTAAGAAATAATTTCAAAATACAATAAGGCTATTGCTGTAAGGTTTCCCTTTTACACCGGAGTCACCCTGGAACTGCCATTTTCCCAATATCTGACCATCCATTTGAGAGTAATGATTTTGTTGCATTTTGATTTTGAAAATGTTGTAAATTTGAATCTTTTGTTAAAAACACTTCAATTTTCTGTTTCATTGTTTTATGAGAATCATTGCTTTTGATGTTAAAGATCATATCGTATACTGGCTAAAGGCACTAGCACTATCTATCTCCGTCGTCTTTCAGGACGCTTCACCACCGAATCCACACCACTTCTCCAGTTTGCAGGTCCTCGACACTCTCCAACCTCGTGTCCTGCAGCAGGTTGTCAATGCAGGTCAGTCTTCTTCTACCACGGCTTGGGTGTCCATCTGTCGGTATCCAAAGGACAAGCTTGCTAGCTTCCTCTTCGCTGTGTCTCATACAATGACCCGCTACTCTCATCCTTCTCTGTTGCACCTTCAGTGATACTGGTGATAGGTCACCGTAGAGCTGCTGGTTGGTTGTGTGGCTCCTCCATGATATATTGAGGGCCATTTTGAGCATCCGAGTGTAGCAGCCATCTAGCTTCTTCTTCAGCGTCTTTGTAAGAGTCCATGTCTCGGTACCATAGAGAAGAACTGTTTCTACTGTGGCAACAAAGAGTCTTATTTTCAACTTTTCTGATAGAGTGGATGACCATACCTTCCTCAACTTGTGACATGCGCTCCATGCCAGTGCTTTTCTCACTTCAAAATCTTTTTCGGTGCTCTCAGACCATGTATCAAGGTACTTGAAATTTTCGACAATTTTTAGCAAAGCCCTTATCAAGAGCTTTCAGTTCGATTTGGTCAGCGTGGTTGAAGACTTGTATCTCTGTTTTCTTAGCATTGCAGTACAAACCCACCGATCATGCTTCCTCTTCTAGTTGTGTTAGAATTTCTTGGGCTTGACCAATTTCCTCAGATAGCAATGCCAGGTCATTAGCAAAATCAAGATCGGTAACAACAATTGGCGGGACACGCTGACTCTTTCTCCTCTGCAGATGAAAACCAAGCTCCTCTTCTTTTCCATTGAGTGTTTTTCTCAAAACATAGTCAGGTACTATGGCAAAGAGGTATGGTGCTAATGCGTCTCCTTGTAAGACTCCAGCAATGATATTAAAAAATTCTGTTTCTCCATCTGGTGTTATTACTTCTGCACTCGTGTTCTCATAGATCTTTGTTATCGCTTGGAGTAGGTTTTGTGGAACATCATAAGCTTTCAATATTTTCATCATCATGCCTCTGTGTATTGAATTAAACTCCTGAAAATCTACAAAAATAGTGATTGCTTTCTTGTTGTGGCTTTTCACTCCTATCAATCGACGTAGCGCGAGAATATGAGCAGTTGTTGAACAACCAGGTCTAAAACCATTTTGATTTGGACGAAGATGCGTATCCATTTTTGGTAGTATTCTGTTCAGGATTATTTTGTTGACAAGCTTTGAAACCACTGATGATAAACTTGCCTCGATAATTTTGAATTGAGCTCAGATCTCCTTTCTTTGGGACTGGTATCATGTCAATCTCAGACCATTGATCGGGTTTCATATTTTCTCTCAGAAGCTTATTTGCAAAAGAGAGAATAATGTCATCCATATCGCATCTTTTCAACACTTCCGATGTGACATTGTCTGTTCCTGCCTGTTTTCCCTCTTTCAGACTCTTTTTAGCATGTAGATACTCGTCCAGTGTGAAAACACCATCATCGATATTGAGGTCGTGCAAGACCTTTGGCAAATCTTCTTCGTCCATTTCACTCGGAAGTGTGGTCTCTTTACCAAATAGGTTACTGAAGTGTTCAAACCACTTATTAATCCGCTCCTCTTTTGTGTTTCTTTTCAAAATTCCTCTTTTTGCTGCTAGCATTTATTAATCGCCAACTTTCCACATGTCTAGATCTTTCATTAGCTGTTTCAACTTGTATCATTTCAGTTAGCTCTTCTTCTTCAATCTTGCTGTATATTTCTTTCAACTTTGATTTCTCTTCTCGGAGCTTTTGATGCGCCCCTGTGGTTGTTGTTCTTTGAAAATTTTCAAATGCACTTTGGACATCGCCACGTGCTTGACATATCCTGGGATCATCTGCTTTCTTTTTCTGCTTTCTCTCCTTTTTCAGTGGTATCAATTCCTCTGCAGCCGCTTCATTTGCAGTGATAAAATGTGTATATTGTTGTGTAACACTATCATCTTCTTCACAAAGCTGTGAGTACCTGTTGCAAACCGAGACTGTGTACATCCTTTGCAGTTCTGTGCTTTGAAGGGCAGCCCATTCATAGTTCTTTTTCCTTGACGGATATTTACACATTCAAAAGCTGAATCATATCTTTGTGGTAACCAGTCGGTGGTCGCTACCCAAACTGGTAAAATTGCTGTAAGCTTCACAGTCGTGTACCGAATTCTTCCATTTCTTATTTATAAAAATATAGTCAATCTGTGACTTACTTCCATTCATAACAGATATAAATGTCCGTAGCTTCCCTTTTCGCTTTTCAAACATGGAATTTGTAATGTGAAGATTGCATTCTGCTCCATTTGAGCTTCTCCAGACACTAGTCGTGATAAAAGTGCAGTTCCCTAGTTCTTGTATACGAGTCGGTTCATCTTCATCATGCACAATTTTGTGGTCAACAGTACCAAGTATATCAAGTTTGCATTTCTTGAAGTTGTTTGCTAGTTCATATTGCTTGTCTTCTGTTCTAATTGCTCTTGCATTGAGAGTTGCTACCCGCTTGTAGGTTTTGCAATTTAAGAATTTCTCCTCTCTGTTGTTGCTCTCCAGTACTCCCCTTCCAGTCGAGTTCAACCAACTTTCCAATTAAGGTACATCCCATTTGCTACAGGACATGCCTGAACATCGAGGAGTGGGTTTGCAGGGGCTTGAACCCTGGTGCTGTATTCGTGTGTATTCATAATGAAGTTTCGATTGCGCATTGCATAATAGCACGGGGCGCTGCTCCACATGCAGTTCAAATGCAAGCCACAAAAATACGTTTTTTTTTTCTTTTTAGAAACAAGAACTGCTTGCATTTTTTGAATAATTATAACACAGCAGCTTTATTTTGATAACTCAAACTGTTTTGTTATAATTGAATCTTTGTTCTATTCTTTTCAATAACATAACTGAAAATGTGCAGTTTTTTTTACTACAATATGAAAAACTCCAACATAAACATAACTTGAATAGCTCGAAAAAATAAAAACCATACGTTCTGGTTGTTTTGAAAACTATAGAAACTCTCTTCTGCTGTTATTTATTATTTTCTGACAGAGTATACTCAAAATGGTACAGGTTTTGCTTGTTTTCTAACAATTTGACTGATTTAGCATTGGTTGTAAAAGTTAGATATAAAAGAATTTATTGGCGTTTGTCCGGCTTTTTATATTTTTTGAGATTATTAATGCAAACCCGTATAGTGTTGGTAAACTTTGCAGCATAAACTTGACTTTCATTAGCACAGTTTAATTGAAATTATTATTAAACCGATAGATATTGTAGAAAAATTTTGATTTCTGACAGGGTTTGGTCACTGGCAATAGCTCTTAAGTTAAATTTTATTTGATGCCTGTAATTGTTTATTAAGGGTTATTACGTATATAACGCCATTGTTTTTATCTAAAAGTATAAAGTGTTATAAAAGTTATCTGTTATGCTCAGTTTTAATAAAAAATTGTATTTTTTTGTCTTAGAAACCAAATGACACCATACGTAGAGGATGTTTTCAAAGGTTTACAGGAGTATCTTGACATAGAATGTTCTTCTAAGGTTGTTATTCTAAAGATTATTATTATTCTAAGGCGTGTAATTAATATTATTAATGATGAAAAAATTAACTTCCCAACAATCAAAAATTTAATTTCTAATCCACGCAAGTACAATCGTTTGTAATTGCTTGGAAAACAAAATATGCAGCAAAATTTTGGCAAATATTTTACTTTAAGAACAAATCAAAGAAACACACAAAATAACAACTTTTTAGTAGAAATTCCTAAACTGGAGTTTTGGAAAATGTTGTTTTATTTTATTAGATCAAAGCTTCATAACGACCTGCCTAAAACAAGAGAAAGAGGAAGCTTCGGATAGTTTAAAAGCAGCCTAGAAACTTTTTGCTGTCCTACTTTTATACTTTCTAATTTTCACTGACTTTTAACACCAGGGCACATGTTAGTAACAGTTTTTGCTGAAATGTTTATCCTGTTAAAATATTTGTTTAATATTTATATTAAACAATATTTAATAAAAAAATAAATATTCTAGCTATATAAAATCAATACAGATTTTTTTCTGTGGTCATCTAAAAATGTAATTTTCTATCGAAATATTGATTTAATTAATCTAAAGGCAGTAAAAAGATTCAAGAGAAAGTTAGTTATATATCTTCTAAAAAATATATAACTAATAATTTAGCCTTCAGGAAGGCTACATATTATTAAGAAAACCATATCACATGCTTTTGAAGTAATAAAGGGAACATTTTAATAAATTACTATTTTCAAATAGTTTATTTTAAAATTTGCTCATTACTTCTTAGATTAATTTAAACACTATCCTTTGAACTTTTATGCTCCAACTATTTTAATATACCTCAACTTTTTAATGTTTCCCCTTATAAAGATCAGCTCTCTTTTATTTTCAAACTTTTAAATTTTAACACCCTTTTTAAGATCTAAATCTGATAGTTTTCTATCAGTGTTTTTTCTTCATTAATATTTGGTACTTCATTTATTCACACCTTTCTTTATGTTGCTTAATCTCAAGCACGTTAACTAGCTATTAAGTAATTATTCAATTGTGTGGTTTTTGTCAAAATTTTGCTTAATATTAAATAAACAATGATTTTTTGTGTTTTTGAATTTGAGCTAATACGCGTTTCTTTGGACCAATTTTATCAACTTTCTGAAAAAATCCAATCTATCAGAAATATTTTGCGCAGAAATTTTATTAAAGTTCTATTCTATATAAGTAGCTTTGAAAAAGAATAATAGCTTCTTAGTTATTAATAATTTCCTAATTATTAATAATATCCTATTTATTATAATAATAATTTCCTAATTGTTGAAGTCCTGATAAAGGGGTGTAAAGAGCCTCTTTTGAATCATGTTACTGTCTATTATTACGATACTGGGTCCGAATTAATTTCTGATTCTGCAGAAATTTTAATTTCGGAAAAGATTTTTCATTCTTTGGTAATGATCCTGAATATGCCCAATTTGCCCAAAAACTGCATTAATGTAATTTTTTTGAAATATTTTCAGGTGTAATTCATAGTGGTTAAAGTTCATAAAACAGGGTTTTTTCCAAACACTTTTATCAGTTACCGGTTTTTCTATTAAGATTGAATTTCCTGTTTAATCCAGCCCCCAAAGGTGGAGATAGAAAAATTTTTTGAGTCTGTGAATGGCTAACACAGCCATAGTAACATATAAAACCAAACTATTTCACTTCTTTTCAAATAATTTTTCTCTCAAATGTAATCATGCCACTAAACGGTACTATATTGGATTATTTCAAGAGAATGTAATTATCTGTTACTACTTCATGCTGTTACATAATTGTATTCATGATAATAACAGCAGTGGACTAAGGCACCAAACTACAAGGTTGTAGTGGAAAGTATGTGGCTCGAGCCCAAATGATGACTACATTTATGGTGAAATCATCATATCTAATTTCGGCCAACATATTACAGCAGAATTTAAGTGGTGTATGGCCTCATCCAAATTTGTATTATTTCTATCTTTTTTTTTTTAAAAATTGACAATGTTCGGCAGGAGATCTGATGGTAAACCTGTTCTGGCTGATAATAAGTAAGATTTGTGGCTCAGCGACCACGTGACTATTAACACCATATTTGTTGTTGTTTTACTTGGGCACCTATTTATTTCTATTTACCGTTTTCTACTTCAGCACCTAATGTGCTGAAATTTGTGTTTGTTATGCTTACATAGCATTTTTTTACTGCTTTTGTAAGGAAGGTATATGGCTACACTTCGGGGCATCTATTTACAAATCAATTTTCTTTATGACTAAACCAAGATTCTTAACAATCTAATCAAAGATTGTATTATTTAGATTGAGTTTCCAGCTACTGTTTCTCGGTAGTAACTTCTTGCTTGGAATAATACCTGGCATAACGACCTGCCAAAAATTCTTGTTTCTTGGCTCCAGACCCCTAAGCGGATTCATTTTGTTCTGAAAAGTTTTTTGATTTTTCTCTAGAAATTATGTTTTCATTCTTTTGAAATTTGATGCATTGCAAATCATTATTTTTGATCAGTTTTGCTTCTTTACTTTGATTTTGGGGCTATCTATAGTGATTACCACTCAAGTTTCATTTAAAATGAAGTAAAACCAAAAGTAACAGTGCCTTGTATTTGTCATCCTTCAAAAATTATTGTTGATATCAAATTTACCCTATTTGAATGCTCTTGATGCCTAAAAATAAACATCATTGCTTTTGAAGTTTTCCTAGAAAAAGAAAAAATCCTTGCTATTTGTTATGTGGATCTAATAATTATTATCCATGTTTTTTTTTTGGAAAACTTTTCTAGAGATTTCACCAATAGCTTTCACCAAAATAAATTTTAACAAAAAATATAATTTTCCAATTATGCTGAACGGGTTGAAAATTGCGCTTTAAATAAAAAGCATATAATTATAATTTCAGATAATTTCGATTTTTAAAATCAAGTTTTCAAATTGGCATTTGACCAATATGTTCATTTTCAAAAAATATTTTATCGCAATGAAGCATTAAAACATACATAGGTTTGGCTTCAGGAACAAATTCTTTGTCATTATGTCCAGGAAAAAATGCTACA
>JAUZNK010033177.1:0-18478 GCA_035046665.1 Euphysa ruthae
TATACTTATACTTGTATAACGTTTATTTTTATTTTTTATAGGATAAAAGGTAGGGTGACCACAATTATATGTCTGTTTGGTGTAACCCGACAGTCTAGTTGGAAAGATGGCTGACTGTAACAATTTTATTAAGATTTTTCAAACATTAAGATTTTTATCACCGAATTACTGATTTTCAAAACTTTTTCATTCTCAAAGATCATCTACCTTGAAGACTTAAATATTGCATTCAGCAACATTAATATATATATACCTGCTTGTTAATTCCACAGATTGTCAGTGACCATCCACAAAATGAAGAAAAAAATGCCATGTTATAGTCTCTTTTTTTTATAAAAATACATGTATAACATACGAATGCATTAATAAAATATTTTATATTGAGACGTTTACAATGTTTACAATGGTAAAACAGTTAGGATGGTTCGATATGGGTTAAAAACAAACAAAACACAAATTATAAATATAAAAAAGAAGAGGAAATATGTTATAAAGTTACTCTTGGTGTAAAAAAATATATACGAAACTAAAGAATAAGGTTAAGAGAATAAAAAGTATATATGTACAAATCAAGGTGAATATGTTCAAGTTATTTTATTAAGAAATAATAGCAAAAGATCAACACTATATAAAAAGGAAGGAGATGATAAATTTGATAAAATAATCCCATTTAAGCCTATTAAATAATTATTATAGCGTCCTAACTGCTTTTTCTTTGAAATATATAACTTTATAATTACGCATATTTAATGCGTAACCAAGGTTACAACAAAAGCTAAACCACAAACACACAAAACCTGCAGATTAATAACGCACATTTGTACATAATAGCATAGCCTCTCGAATAAACATGTTTATTTTCAGTGACTATGATAATAGTTAAAAAAAAAAAAGCTGTCTTAAAAATTAAACTTAGATAAATTAAGAAATGAAGAGACGTATTTTTATTTCATTATTTTCAAATCTTTTAGTTCTTATTTAGTTCTATAAGTGCAGGAAAAACAAAATTTTTTTTAAACAGTCACGTTTTTGGAAGAATTAGAAAAATAAGAAAGAATTAGACAAAAAACTTACAACCTAGTGAGAATAAAAGAATAAATATATAAATTGTAATATAAATATTTTAAAAATAGTAACAAAAATAAAAATGTAAAAAAAAAAAATTTTTAATTTATTTTGTCTTTGATTACGATCTTTTTACTTTCGCCTTTGATTGCAATCTTTTTACTTCTTTGCTTGTGACCCATATTGAAAATATTGAAAAGGAGTTACTATTTTTCAATATTTTCACAATCTTATCTGTAATGCGTTGTGAATAAAGGTAAGCAATTCTTTTTTGTAGCTTTACATGTATCGTGATCTGAATTAAAATGAGAGTTGAATGAGATATCAACATTTAAAAAGGCAAGAATATGAAGCTAGTTTGTGGCAATTTCCTTCGTTTAAATGACGGTTATTCTCATATAAATGTAAAACTATAATTTAAGTTGTTGTCTGTTTTTGTGCAGAAAAGGTGGAAATGTTACTTGTTTATAGCGGGGGACTTAATTATTTTTATTTCAAAAAGAGTTTTTTGCTTCCATATTTCTCTAGGAACAGCAACGTAAATTAAAATTTGATTTCGGAAAAAAAAAGTGTCATACATTACTACTTTTTACGTTGAGTGTCACGTCTATGAAAGCCAATGCTGCCATTTTTGCTGAATTCTTCAACTCACGTAACAACTGACTTTTAAATAGGCAGCATATTTTGCATCATACCTGGATGACATGTGGCACCATTTTCTTACAGTTTTCTTCCCTAAAACGCCTTTCCTTTCCCCAGTTTAAGAATGTTTCAAACGTAACCTTATTTTTTGATGCCATAATTTAAGCTTTATTTTATTTTTTGTATTTCTAATATTTTTACCATTTAACTTTCAAATTCTATTTCCACGATTTTCACAAAACAAAGTATTCCAAATGATGTTAAAGAATTCAAAAACAGGTTTGTGTCATAATTCATTAAGCCAATGAGAATTTAGTTTTTACGATATTTTCTATGTTTCCATTCAGAAACCTGCACGAAGTTCAGAACTGTTTGAATATTTTTCCGCAACTTTAACAAAAGATTTAAAAAAGAGATTGCAAATTCATCTACTTTCCTGCTATACGTTTACAATCTTTGATTAATTTATTTTTATTTTTACTACCATACTGTTAAGCAAAAGCTGTTTGAATAGGAGATTTTTTGCCCGCGTAAATGAATGCAGGCAGACGTGGGGGCAGACACTGGCAATCGCCCGCCTTTCATTACAAGGCCTGCCTTAGGCCCTTAGGCCCTTAACTTGCAAAGTTTAAAAAAAAGTTGAACTTTGAGAAAACCTTAAAAACACTGATTTTAGACCTAAAGTGACTGTATTTAGGCATATTCAAGTCCAGTACCTGAAAGCAAGAAATTTTTTTCAAAAATCACAATCTTTTTGTATTCTCGCACACAGACTTTATGCCTTTTATGCAAAGCTTCAGAAAAAGCAGATTTTTTCAGAAAAATACACTGAACGGACACACAGATGAAGAAACATGTTCATTTCAAAGGACTTTGCTAAAAGTCCAAAAACGCTATCATTAGATTTAAAACTTTTTTACGTGCATTGATGTCAAGGAATAGTGGAGCTGCACAAGTTTAGCCTGGGGTGGCAAGTCTCCACAATAAAATGACAAGGTTTCAACATTATTTGTAATTGGGTTTTCATTAGGAATAACAATCAGATTTTAAAAATTTAGCAATATCTCTTCAAATGATTAGACCGTATGCTTCACATAACAGTGGTTATGGTGACAATAACAATGATGGTGAAGAAAAGTTTAATATTGTTGATTGCTGTAACTAAACTAAAACTTTTATAAAGGATTGTATCCTAATGTTTAGAAGTTGTGACAGACACATCCTAAAACTTTGATTGAAGAAAAATAATGTGCATTAATATATACCTTTACCCAGAAATTTATTTTCAAATCTGGAAAAGCTTCTTAAAAATTAACAATATGTTTAGTTTTGTAAATTTATTAAAAGAAATCCTTATGATTGCCATATCCAAATAGAATATCTTTAGCGATACACAATAATAAAACAACCATGACACATAAGTCGTAAAATCGTAAAATTAATTTATTCATTGCATACTAAAATAATTAACCCTTAGAATCAGAAACTTATGACTATTGAAAAGTTCTTAAAATCCCAATGGCTTAAAAAAACAGACTGCAGAATCAAAGGGTTAATAGATAAATCTAAAAATCAAGTGTTTTTATACTTTTATAGTGTGCTGCAATGACTTCAGTCAGATAACCAAAAATTGTAGGCAAAAACGCTCCTTTGATTATTTTTTTGTTATGAATTTCTATAACTCTTACACTTTGAAACACTCATTATTGTTTTCCAAACAAACTTTTAAATAAAGCAACGATTAGCTTTGCTTTTTTTACGTAGATGACCATTTTTTGATAAATGACTGTTTTTTGAACAGCTTATCTGAGTTCTGTAGCTAAACAAAATGAAAATCTATGACCTCTTAAATATATTGATATAAAATAAAGCATATTTCAAGACCTACGAGGTAACGATGGAATAAACAACTGACTTTAACTCACCATTGCCAGACTTTTGAGGAATATTACTTGCTGATCTTGCAACTGTAATTAGGCAATGATCTATGTGAAGAATAGAGAAATATTCAGATTTAGAGAAAAACAATTTGGCAGTTCTCAAGAATTCAGCAAAATTAATGTTGCGTAGAATTTTTTACAGAAAAAAATGAAATAAATAAACTTTGGAGAAAATATTTGGAAATAAATTATTTTATTAATAAATAAACTAAAAGGAATACTCTCAAGGTTACAAATTTCCTTTAAAAAAACTTGCATGAAAACCTGTGACGAATTAATAATAATTAAACATCTCACAAAAAATCTTATTATAGAATTTTCATCACAAAAGCCAGCTCATCCCATTTCAAAAAGTTGGAAAATTAGTGAAACAGTCCTTCACTTTATTGTGGCTGTAACAAAATTTTATATTTTCTATATATTCTTATTTTATATTTTATATTCTTTAAAATGAAATATCCTTATATCTTATAACTTATTATCATTGCTATATATATATGGAAACATCAATTTATTTCATGTCATAAAAAATAAAAAAAAGTTTCTTAGTTGAAGTGCACACACCCATATTTCAGAAGAAATGAAGGATAGATTTTCAATGAATTATCTATATTCTATATTTTCAGATCAAAATATGGGCCTAGTCCTATAAAATAATATTTTTAGTATCGTAATCTAAAGTTGCAATTTGCATTATTCTTGTGATTTTACCTATTCATTCTAAGAGCAGGGTCAATAATAATATAATTCCACCGAGTTATCTATTTCCAGCATTTAGATATAAAAAAAAATTAATTACTTACATGTATTCCAAGATGCATTGCATACTTTTAACGAGTTTCTTATGAAATTTATCGAAGTAATCATGACAGAAAAAAACTTATGAAAACTTTCTGTTATTATTCCATTTACTTTTTAAGCAGCTAATCCACCATTCCTTACTTCATGGCATGCAACTAGAAGCATCACATTAAAGTGTTCTACAAATCAATCTAATGTCACATTGGCAAAATAAGATTGAAATTTCTCAATTGAGATAACAATAGATAAATAGCATACTCAGCAAAATATATTTTTACTTTGAAATAAAATACGTAATTTCTCAAACACATCAATTAAAGTCTGAATAGACGACATTTTTTTTTAAAGTAGTGGGAATCAGGGAAAAATCAACAATAGTAAAAAATAAATAGTTTGAAAGTTAAAAAAAAAAATAAATAAATAAATATTAAATATTCAGTAGATAAATAGAATCTATATTTTTTTGATAATCTTTGACTCAGATTAATTTCCCAGAAGGAAAGTGAAGTATTGTGGCAGTAAGAAATTTAAGCTCAGTATCTTAATCAGTAATGGATTTAATAAGAGGGAAAAGACTAAGAAACATTTTCTAACACCGTAAAAAACGTCATGAATCTAATGTAATAATAATACAAATGAGGCATTTTGACCACATTCATCACATCACAATATTTTTCACATGAAAAGTTTATCATAAATCAAATTGTCTAACTTACTTTTATCGCTGCTTAAATATATCAAACACAAGGTTTGTATAAAACTAGACTTCCTGGTTAAGCAAAAATAACTTTACCACAAGAACCCAAATAGCTCATTTTGTAACAAATCTTGCTCCCAACCACAAGCTGTGGGTTCTAATGCAAGTAACCCCCACTCAGTGTATAAGTAACAATCCGGTGCAGTAAGCTTGGAGTTTTAACTCTTCTTTAGCTGCCTGCCTTAGTAGTGGCTTCTAGCCTTGCAAGAAGGGTGAATCAATTGATTCACAATGGGTGAATCCAGCAGCCTGTTGGCTGGCCAGAGGTAAAAAAATTTAAAAACAAGACTCTTCATTCTCGAGGCAGTCCATTCTTTTAACGACATAAAATAATATGTGTAATCACACAAGAAGCCAAGATATATAATAAACTTTGCTTCATTACAAACAGTTTTTTACTTAAATTAAATTAATATTTTACTAAGTAGTTGAAAATATTCATAAAAATATTGTAAAGTCTAAATTCTAGGTTGTTGATTATGCTAATCATTTTATATTTAATTTCATTAAATATTTTTTAATAAGAAAATTATTTTAGAGGAGCTTTTTTGGATTTATAAATGTTTGTTTTTTCTTAGTTATTGTAGTACAATAATTATTTTTAAAATTTCATCTTTTTTAGTGCTAAATAAACAATTTCAATCTGTTTGAAACTTGAACCTTATAATTGTATTACTTAATTAATTTTAATTAATTATATGAATAGAAAAGCAACTTTAATAAACAACATTTGTTTTAAACAAGACTAAATAAAAAAAAAACTGACTGTAATTATTCTAGTCGAAACAACTTATAGCACACAAATAACTAGTTAAGGCTCAAGTTACCGTATCAAATACAGTGATATAATTTAGAAGTATTATAATTTCCAGGACAGAAAAAGCTACAGAAGATAATCGTCTTTTAACTTCCACTGCCCTTCACCACTTAATGTCCTTTGAAATATACATATCTGTTTCAGGAGTTCCTTAAAAATAGCATTTTCACCAATTTTTATTTGACTTTGAAAATATTTTGTTATTTCTTCTGTAGTGACAGAACGACCGTCATGTTCAGATATGAATTTTTCAATGTCTTTCAAAAAAATCTCTTCTCTGGTTTGCATATTGCTTCCCTGCTGATTTGAATTGATTGAATCATTTTGATTCAAGTCTCTACCTTTCATGCGTGCAAGTAATGCAGTTGAAGAAATATCAAGTGAGTTACTTTCAGTTATTGTAGAAGAACTATTTTTTGAGGATGTCATTAATGGTGTAGACGATGCAGGCATTCTTCCAAAACGAGGTTTTTTCTTCATTGGACCTTGTAAAGTTCCTGTCCACGTTGGAACAGCGATCCCATTCATCCTACATTCTCTTCTGGACTGACGTAATGCCTCAACAGCTCTTTTTGCTACCCGCTCCGCTTCCTTTTCAACTAAAATATAATCCTTGTTATCACTCTGTACAATTTTATCATGTTTCAAAGCACTGTGAATTCCAGAAGTTTTAAACAGGCTCAATAGAATATCATCATCAGTTTTTGATTTTTCCTGTTTACATTTTTCAGTAAGATTTTCATTTTGAATGAACTCTTTTCTAACAACATTATTCACACCAAAACCATCTATTTTTACTGTTTTTTGTTTTTTTAAATTATTTTCTTTTTTTACATTATGTTTTATAGTACTACCTAAATCGCTATTTGAGTTAATTTTTTTTGCAGAACGAGAAATACTTGACACTTTCTTTCTTTTCCGTGAAATATTAGACTTCTCTATTTCATCTTTATCTAAATTTTGCTCATATTTATTAGGCTTTTTTAGCATCTTGATACTTTCTTTGCTGAAAACTTTTTTGTTAGGTCGTTTACGTAATCTAATTTCTGATCCAGTCCCGGCAAAAAGAGCTCCGGTTTCAGTAGTTTGCTGGGGGCCAACATCTCCTAAGGCAAATAGTTCATACAAATCATTTGATTTAAAGAAACGTCGTTGAAACGGGTTTGAAAGCACACGGTTGGTGAGAAACTGCTTGAAAATTTGCCTAAAAGTAGATAAATTTTCATAGTCAAACGTTTAAAACATACCACATAACGTTGGTGTTTGCAGATTTATGTTATACAATTACCTCACTGACATGTTTTGAATTCCCCCATAAATACCCTTTTTAACATATTTTTTGGTTTCCTGTCTCAACTCACAGTTCTTTCAAAATGACAGAAAAAAACAACAGACAGAATTTCAAAAAATCAAAAGTAAAAAGCAAAACTAAAAATATATTTCTTTATTTGAAAAATTTTTTGACAATGGCTGAAACACCAGGAATTTATAAATACTTTTACAAAAACAAAATCAAATAAACATATTCAAATTGAAATTTGAAATAACATACATCCAAAAAATAATTTAAAATAGATGCCTATGTGATTTAAAAAAGCCTTTTATAGCCGTATATCTATATATTTCTATATCTATATGCAATACCAAAAGAAAACTTAATAACTTTCTATTTAATCATTTTGACTTTACCTTGAGTTTAAAATATTATCTTATTTTAATAAGAAAATGCATGAGCAATAAACCAACAGTTCCTCCATTTCAATGCTAGCCAAAGTGAGGATAAACAGAACATTAAAGGTGGATTAATTACTTCATATAATGCCATGGTAATTTATTAATCTATCCACTGTTGACGGAAGTAACATAAATTGTTACTGCAACTGAAAATTGTCTAAAACTATTTTCAACTAAAAAAATGTGAGCAGGAAAGTTCCTAAACAGAAAAATGATATTTACCAACATTTTATATGACAGTTAATCTAAAAAATTATTATTTTCGCTAAGCATAAATATAATTGATTTTGTATGCATTTTGTATCACATCTTAGATAAACAGATATAATTTTAAGTTAAAACCTGTGATATATCTTCTCTTCTATTGTACCGGTGGTAAGTAGGCGATAAATTGTAACATCTTTATTTTGACCAATACGCCATGCTCTTTCACGTGCTTGGCTATCAGTACTTGGGTTCCAATCAGGATCGTAAATAATAATTCTGTTTGCACCTGTCAAATTTAATCCCAGACCACCAACACGAGTTGTCAACAAGAAGACAAAGTATGATGAATCCTGGAAATGTACGATGTATCTTACATTGGCTAGATTTATCAAGGTCTATTACAAGATTTTTTTTTTGGCTAACAAATAAAATACGAATAACAAACCAAAATAAATCAGCTCCCTTGGATCGTTGCTCCAGGCTGTTAGATAGGTTTACAGCGTTATCAAAGAAATTTCTCATTATAAAAAAAAATCTTAATAATATTTTCATTGCTTTTTGAACAGGTAATTTGAACGGATAATTTGAACGGGTAATAGATACACCGAAGCATAATAATATGAAACAGTTTTCTAACAAATAAAGAAAGAAAATTTTGTTATTAGCAGTAAACACTGGAAATGAAACAGTATTGATATTGATTTTGTATTTTTAATGTTGTTACATGTTTATTGAGATAATGGTCTTCTAAAGATTTTTGAACAGGTCAAAAAATAATTGAGCAGCAAACACCAAAAAACTTTAAAGAATTACAGATAAATTTAAGCTAACAGAAAATTCTAAAAATACTTATCTGTAATCCGAGTTAAAAGATATATCGGTATTTTTAAAAGTTTGGAAAAAAATATTAAAACTACAGAAGTTTTTAAAAATTTTCAGCTTCCTTTGCATCCAGTGATGAAAATTTTAATTTATTTTTAGTTTCTTGCCTTTAGAAGTATTACACAAATAAAATGTTAATTCCTTAGCTAACAAGAAGACAGTAAACAATAGCAACAGCAGCCGTTATTGTTCATTTTATAAATGGTCTTTAAATTGTATAACTATAATGTTAATTATTTTGAATTTTTGCCAAATACTTTATCCAATAATGTCTGAAAAATCTCTTTTTTCATTTTTATGCAAAGAGCAGATCAATATAACATAGAACTTGATTTTCCGGGTTTTAACCCTTTGCACACCATTCCTGGAATATTCCATGATTCGATTTAATAAAAATATCCCAGTTCTGGAATGTTTCGGGATTCGCTCTCATTCCCATTGAAAGCGATTCTTCACCTGCACACAACTTCTAATAGACTGGAGACCAGTTTTATTGAATTCTCCGGAAAAATTAATTTTGGAAAAGTTTGGCAGTTCCATAGATTTAGAAATGTTTTGGTGGTTCAGACAATGATTTTTAAGATAATGTATGGTGTATGGATGATGACTCTTTTTTTTTTAAAGAGAAAAAGGTATAAGCTAAAAAATGAACCCCTAATAAGGAATAAGCGTAATAAAGAGCACTACACCCCAAAGTTAAATATTAAACATATCCATGCTGAGATGCTTAAAAACCATAAACTGCAAAATTATTTTGTTTATTTCCAGCAAAAATACCTTGTTAAACTTTTCAACAATATTCCATCTGGATTTGATATTAGTGGTGCCGTCCATGCGTAGATAATTGTGGCCAGCAACAATCACAAAACTTTCCATGATATCCAGAAGCTGTAATTAATTAACAAATTTCATTGCACAAAATATTCAAGCAATACCCTACAGTTTATTCAGAAGTATGCTAGCCAAAGCAAAACATCTTGAGAAAAATTTGATTATCTCAACTGATGTATAAATCTATTTACTAGATACTCTAGTAAACAAACAATTAATTTACTTCAGATAATCATATTAGCATAAAATATTGTTGATATAAACATATCTCCTATGATCTGTAAGCATTACCAATATTTTTAAAAAATCAACAACTTTTTGAAGTTTTGAAGTTTACCGAGATTCAATTTAAATGTTGTGGATAAGCAAAAATATCTAAAATTGCAGCTTCTTTGTCCTAACCCAAAACATATTTTATATGTGTAAAATACCAGTTAAAACAAAAAGATGAATAGACAAGTCGTGGAAATTGGTGCATTTATAGGGTCAAACTAGTATAGACTTTTGCTATTGGGATTAGACAAAGAACAACCTAATCTTTAAAGACTGGATTGCCCAGGAAGAGATTACAAACAGATCAACACTTTCAAAATTAGCAAAAATATAAATCCAAAAAATCAGAAAAAAAATATTGAACGCCTACCTGTTTTGACTGAGAGAACAAGAGTGCTCTATGGCCTTGCTCTTTCCACATTCGAAGTAAATTTTCTACAACAATCATTTTACCAGCTCTCTTCCAAAATCCATAGCAGTTTTCATCAGTAAGGCTTGTTGATTGGATCTTATCGCTAATGCCTGTCACCAAATCAGGGTGGTTACAAATCTTCCTTAGTTTTATAAGCCCAGGAAATACCTAGAATGATGTAACACTTTAAAAATAGTATAATATAGGAAAAAAAGGTTCCTTACTCAAACTTTGAAGCATTCAAAATAGCACAGTGGCTTAATTTAAATGATTGGTTTAAACTATACCTAAGTGCGGTGACTTTTAATAAAAATGTTTAACATATTCAAATATTTTAATAAAAAGTATCCTATGCTCATGAATGATGCTTTTGAGTCAGCTGAGTAATATTTATAGGACAATGAGGCTACGCTTCTGCAATGGGAAAGTGTTTGATGATTTGAACAAAGATCAACACCAAGATTGAATATGCGTTTCTGAATACAGTCAAGAAAATCAGTAAGAACAGAAGAGACTCCAGACCAAAAATGGCAGCAATATTGGATACATGGAAAAATAATAAATAGCCTTATAGATATAAAGTATACTTTCGGACGGAAGAAAGCGCTACACATGAAATAATGATCCAACTTTCATGGCAGAAGATTTTGTAATGGATTCAAAGTAAGAACTCCAAGAAAGTTATTTGTGAGATTTAGGCCTGATAATCGAATCTGCACAATATACAGATTTGAATATATATTCAATGAGTTCACTACAACTCTTCATTAAAGATAGAAGTAAATGTGTCCTAAAGGGATTTATGGTAAGAAACTTCGATTTTGAAGCACTTATAGACATGAACGATTTCTCACTCCATTCAATAACAGTGTGAAGATCAGCTGCAATTTCAGCCTTACCAAAAGCATTGTCTGTTTTCTTAAGGATAAGTGTAAAAGAATGCCATCTGCATATATAGCCAGCTTGCAAAGAATGCTGCCAAACAGATCATTAATGAAAATTAGAAAAAGAGTAGGTCCCAGAACAGAATCTTGAGGGAAATCAGAATTTATAGAGTAACAGTTCGAATAGTCTTGATGTCTTGAAGATATTAGGAACAGATGAAAGGAACAGATCAAGTAGAAAAGATTCCTGGTTGTTACGATTAAGAGTCGACTAATTGAATTAATGATTGAGATATGGCTAAGTTGTACCTTAATAAAATTTGGTCTATTAAACTACATCTTACTAAAATTTAAGCATTGTCAAATATTAAGTTCAACAAAAATTGAATAACAGTCTTTTGCTAGAAGGGAAATATGAAATGGGTTGTGTTTATTTTCCATCATCAAAAAGGGAAATACATCTAAACCTTTTTATAAATGTGTAGATGCACTGTTTTAATATTCCTCTATGACATTCATTTAATTATGATCCTCACTAATTATTTCCTTTCACTATAATATTTGTAACTTTATATTTACATGTTGCATGTAAAAATAATAGCTAAATTTCATACTTATATTTTTAGTTGGAGATGGAAAAAATCAAATATTTACTGAAGAACAACAAACATATATTGCCGCTTAATGCTTCATTCACAAAAACGAATCTAAAATTTTCAAACAATTATTGTGACTTGACTTTTAACTTCAAAAGCTAAGTAACAGTTTACAAGAGCAAGATTCAACATCTTACTCATGCCTCCTACATTTTAATGCAAAGATATGTATATACAAAATTATACATTATATAGGAATTGTCAGGCTTATTGTCTCTGAGATGCAAAGCAAAAGAATTGACAGGGAAACTTTTTTTCCCTAAATATAAATACATACATGTATATGCATACACGCATACCTACATACATATATGCATACATGCACATATGCATACATTCATACATACATGCATACACGCACACACAAACACACACACATGTACGCACAGATAGAACAGAGTCTTAGGAACCCTTTTGTTTTTAATATATAATAATGAATTAAACCTTTCTGTTAAAAATTCTATTGCGCATCATTTTGCTGATGACACAAACCTCTTATACATTAATAAGTCGATTAAAATCTTGTGCAAAAATATAAACTATGATCTTAAGGGTATTATTAATTGGCTTAACGCCAACCGTATTTCTTGGAACATAAGCAAAACCGAACTCATAATTTTTTGTAAACCTAGTAAGATTCTGAATAGATTCCGAATCGTTGAACAACATGCTTTCTAAAATACATCATTATATTCATTGTAGCACTATTTGTTCCTTTTATTTTGCTATACTCTCACCTCATATGAGTCACTGTTGTCAGATTTGGAGTCAAAATAGTAGTCGGTATTTAAATTAGATTTTATCGCCACAACGTTCTGCATTAAGAATCATTAACTTCATCCCGTTTCGTTCTGGCATTTCTTTAAGTTTTCATAGTTCAAAAATCTCTTTGTTCACCAATCTTGTATGCCTTTCAAGTATATTATTAGCGTTTGATTCACTGTCGTTTATTCTACCAAATTCAATCAAAGATTTTTTCTTTTATAATAAAGATATCAACATCTTCAAGTGGTAAAGCAAGTAGTAGTAAAGCCAATAAACTAGTCCTGCCAAAATTAAGAAATATGGTAAAAACGCAATAAAATATCAGTGCGTCACTAAATGGAATAAATCTATCACTGAAACAAATCATATTATGTTCAAATATACAAAATCTCTTAAATACAAAAATATTTTCGTTTTAGATAGAAATCAATTTAAAAGAATTATTCATAAACTTATATTTATACATAATTGATATAATAAATTAGCTACAACTAATGTACTTTTTAAGGTTTGTTTTTACCTAAGTATTTACTAACAGTAATACAAAGTATTTGCTAATAATATCTAGAGTCACTTTTTTTGTTTAGCTTTTACTGTATGAGTGAATCCCTCTGAATTAGCCTAATTTTAAAGGACAGTCCTCATTATTTTTTTTTTTTTGTAGTTTAGCCTAGATTATTATGAGAATTTTTTATTTTGTTACACAAACACACACACGCAAGCACACACGCACACGCACTCACACACGCAAGCACTCACACACACATACATACATACATACATGTATACATAAACATATTATATAAAATTAATTGAATGAACAATAAAAGATCACTAAATCAGCAACTTCATTAGGCATTAATAATGTCAATACATATGATTTGTTGAAACCATGTACACCAAGGTATCTTATGGGCTAAAAATTTAGCCATTTAGCTACGATAACTAGTACAAATCTTATACCTTCATCTCGCCACTCAAAATAGATGCAACATCTCTGGAATTGATGTAATCTTTATAAGCAGTTCTTTGTTCTTCACTTAGCTTGCAAAATAATACCTAAATTTAAAAAAAAAAAATTATTGGAAAATCTCATTTTGATATTTCAGTGCACAGTGAATTTTGTTGCTAGTTTGAAAAAAAAAAAAAACACTGACAAAAGCTTTATTCTAGCCTCAATTGAGTATGTAAATTTTAAAATTTATTTCTAGGCATAAATATAAAATTTTGGAAAAACTTTAACCGATGCCATCTAGCCCAAAATTTTTATGAGAAAAACAGACAGAAACATTTTGTTAAAATGCAGTAGAATTAGAAACAAATTTTTCATAAACTGCTTCTGTTTGTGGTCCTTGGAATGAGTCTTTTTGTCAGGTGTTAAAGCAAACCTTTTGAGGTACACTGAAAAATTATATAACCAATGTTTTTTAACTTTAATAATGACTATAACTGGGTTACCCAAAATACAAAATATTTTTCAAACACAATTATTTTTTTTAAAAGCTTGTAAAAAAATATTAAAATGTTGATAACAGAATTTATAATAAAATTATAATAAAAAAATCATAAAATTATTATGAAAGAAAATATTTAAAAGGTATTTTCGATCACAATCTATAATTGCAGTTGTTAATGACTAACATCCAAGTAGAATTTCAACATGCGAGCATGTAAAACAGACCTTAACATTTAGTTAAATTTTTGGAGCAAATGGTTTACACTTGGAGACACTTTCTCACCTACTAACGATGATATATAAAACTGGAAAATTTTAGCATAGGTTTACACAAATACAGACTTATCAGCCAAGGCGAACCAACTGTCATCTTCAGACACCAAACTTATATTTTTTACTTTTCCCGTTATTTATGTCATATTATCATTAACTAAGTGCTGTTAGCCCTATAAAAATTATCCAACTATTATAATGAAATAAAATAACTGAAGAAATAAATAGTGGCTTTGAGATTTCCAATTTAGGTTTAAAAAAGTTTGAAAAATTTAGGAAAATTATCTGGACATAAAAATTTTAAGTGTATTTAATTTTAATTTTTTTTTCATGTATTATGATAGCATTGAAAGCCTTTACACTCCTGATATTCAGCTTTTTACTCAAATGCTTGCAAAATGTTAGCACCTTGAACCCATGTAAAGGAGACTATCATCATGACTGTCAAGCGAAGTGTACATAGTAGATTATTTGTTTGAAAATCATATGATTTACTGGACCTTTTAAATGCATACTGTTTACTCAATGAGATCACATGACTTATATCAACATAAAATTCAAAAAAATTATTTTAATATATTAGCAAAACTGAAATTTAATGCAAAAAATAAATGTTGCTATGAGCTTGTTGCTAAGGAAAATTCTATTATAAATTCATCAAAACAATTTTGATAAACTCCTATAAATGAAATTAATCAATTTTTTTCAGTGATTTTTAAAAGGAAAGAAAAGGTTTTTTTTTTTTTTTTTTTTTCTCTAATGAAGAACAAATTTTGGATTAAAACCAAAGGCATAGAATTTTATCAATTTTTCAAATAGTTATGATTATTAAAATATGGAATTTTTGTTCAAAAATTACAGATTTTAGAAAAAAGTATTGTAAATATTTACTTTGCCCTAGAATATCTCAACATAAAAAAGAAATATTGTTTTCTAAAAATTAGACACGGTTTAAACATTTCTTGCATAAGTCATTTTTTTTATTTTTCTTTACAGAGATGGGCTACCAGTGAAATAATCACTTAAAAGGGACTGAAAGAAAAGAAAGGTGTGATATCCCTAGTAGAATCCTAGAGTGCAGAAAAAGATGTTGGGTCAAGTCACTGAAAAAAACTAAAACCACCGACTATTAGAATATAAGTATACTACTGTGGGTGGTGATGTGTGTAGGAATGAAGTTATGTTGTGTTGAATTAAATATATACCTTACTTATTTTTATTAGTAATCAACCAAAAATATATATAAATTTTAAAAAATTGAATAAAATTTTCTAGGAGAAAAAGTCAAATTTATATAAGAAAAGATGAGAGTCAGTCTAATAACACGTTGCTGTTAGTACCATAACCTACAATATTATTAATAAGGTATTTTTAAACATTTTCAAAAATTTCATGAAATCTTTTTTGAAACCAAATTTATAAGGTAAACGAATTTTTATTAACAGTAGGTAAAGAAGAAAATTTATTTATATTTATTTGTAACGACAATATTAATAAAGATTTATTAAGGAATGATAGAATACATTTGGTATAACAAGGAACTAATTTTATTTACAGTTTAAACTTTTTTGGCTGATGATTTATTCTGAAAGTAAAAGTAAATATCAAAGGAGGGGAAAACGGCAGTTTAGAAAAACTAAAATATTTGAATAAGGTCAAAATAATTATTGGTGGCTTAAATATTAACTCAACATCTAAGAAGTTTGAACTTTTAAAATTCCATATAAAAGATTCTCTACATAATTTAATGATTAAGTTTTCCAACTTCTCAATTTTTATTAAATGGATGTTCCACACTTAGTAGAGATAGAAATGGAGAAGGTATTTTAGTTTACATAAGTGATGCTCCAAGTCAACTATTGGAAAAATATATTACTCCGAAAGATATTGAAGTTATTTTTGTTGAAATAAATTTGCAAAAACAAAAATGTTTACTCTTTGGAACATATCACCCACCAAGTCAAAACAAAGAATAATATTTTGATCATGTTGGTCAAAATTTAGATGGTTATAACCAATTTTTATTAGTAGAAGGTTTTAATATTGAAGTAATGGAACCTTCCTTAAAAGAGTTTAAGCAGGATTTTAAATTAGAAAACCTAGTAAAAGAAAGCACATGCTTTAAAAAGTATTATTAACCCAAGCTGTGTATTGATCTTTCATAACAATTTTTAAGCATAGTTTTCAAAACACATTTTCTTTTCTACAGGATTATCTGATTTTCATAAAATGGTAGTAACTGTTCTTGAAACACCTAAAGCAAAAATAATAGAATATAAATATGAATATATCATATAAAAATTTTGACCAGGAGAGATTTAATTGTGAATTAAATGAGCTAGAAATTCTTTATTACACAAGTTTTGAACATTATTTTTAAAATATATTAGATAACCATGCACCATGGAAGAAAAAATACGTAAGAGGAAATGAAGCACCTTATATGACTAAAGCACTTAAAAAAATCGAAAAATAACCGCTTTCCCAGGATTGCAGTTATGTAGGAAGTGTTTTGAGCAACAAAAACATTCAAGCAAGAAATATTCATCAGAAGACAAACAGCCTCATTCATCATCAACCTTAATAGAAGAGCAAGACATATCAGGTTTAGAGATCAGTTATCAACAACAAATTTCAAAGGAAAATCTTAACAAAACATTAGAATCTGTTAATCTAACACCAATTAAAACTGGAAACTTGCATAAACAGGATATGCAGGATATGCTAGGATATGCAGAGGAAAAACTGAATAAAACAGTGGAATCCTTAAAACGCACATTTTCTGAAGCCGTTGGAATAGAAACTCAAAATCTTAAAATATCCAGTAGTATTACAGATTTAGTATCTTTACAAATAAAACAGCAAGCTAAAGATTATGAGACCCTATTAAACGAAATCAAACAAAAAATTTCATTTGCCTTCTACAAGCATTACCACAAAATTTCAGTTAGCCACACCTATTCCAGATTCATGGAACCGTAAAAAAGCAGCAGATTTCTTTGAAGTGTCTGAGTATTTAGTAAGAAAGGGTAGAAAACCCAAACAAGCAAGTGGTATTTTATCACATCCAGAAGTACTTACTCGTGTAGTGATTTCCAATGATACACTTCACCTTGTGAGAACCTTTTATGAGGATGATGAGTATTCACGAATTCTGCCTGGTCGTAAAGATGTAAAGCATTCAAATAAATGAATATAAACAAAAACATTTATTACTTTGCACAAAAAAAAAACTGTATTGAATGCTTAAAACACAATTTCCATTAATCAAGCTTGGGTTTTCAAAATTTTGTTCATTGAGACCAAAGTGGTGTATTTCAATTGGATCTTCTGGTACACATTCAGTTTGCGTTTGCACTATTCATCAGAATACAATTCTTTTAGCAGCTACCATTAGTTTAAGCTACTGTGATAGAGAGAACAAAATATGCATGATTCACATATGTGAAAACTGTTCTGGTTCAGAAAAACTTAAAGAACGTTTGCTTGTTCTTTATAAAGATAACTGAAATGAAGTTACTTTTAAACAATGGAAAAGTACAGATCGATCACAGCTCATAACGGAAACATCAACATATGAAGAGTTTATTGAAATACTTGTGCAAGCTGTTGATAACTTGACTGTACATTCGTTTATATCTAAGTCTCAAGCGACATACCTCAAACAGCAAAAAGAAACTCTGGCAGAAGATTCGGCAATTATACTTGGTGATTTTGCCAAAAATTATACATTTAGTGCAAGATGAAATCCAGAGTTACAATTGGGCAAAAGATTATACAACTCTTCATCCCATGTCAAGCAAAATTTTCCTTGTGCAATATTTTTCAGACGGCTGTGCAGCTCAATATCAAAACTATAACAATATGATAAATCAATGCCAATACAAGCTTGATTTTGGATTAGATACTTCTTGGTCATTCTTTGCAACAAGCCCTGGAAATTCACCATATGACAGTATTGGGGAAACAGTTAAAAGACTAGTTGCAGCAGAAAGTTTACGTAGAGCTATTAACAACCAAATCCTCTCAGTTGGAGCTATGCTAGACTTCTGCGAAAGTAATATTCATGGAATCAAATTCATT
>JAUZNK010033188.1:0-18478 GCA_035046665.1 Euphysa ruthae
AACACGTGTATGTAGATTTAATGAATATATATATATATATATATATATATTGCATATATATAGTATATACACAAACACACACATATATATATATATATATATATATATTACATGTATATAGTATATACACACATTTTTTTGAAATTGTAAGTTGTTAAAAAATCCGCTATCCAGTATAATATGAATAGTTTAGAACTGTCAGTACAGTAAAACAGATGTATAGCATTTGTTCTCACCTTGAGTATAACTGGTTTTCTAGTTAGCCACACTGATGATATATGAAATAATCCCTTAAGTGTTTCTTTCATATAAGTTGCTCTGTTGGGATATTTCAACAGAGATGTAACTATTTGTTATTCCAGTACACAACCAGATATCTAAAAAAAAACGACTCAGCAACTTATTGACTAATAAACAATCTTTTAGTTCTCATAAATTTGATATTTCATAGATATGTTATGCGTATACATATTTATACGCAGACAAATATTTAAAAATAATAAAAAGCCTTTTTTACTCAATTTCAGATTTATAATTTATTAATTAAAACTTTGTCTTGTCAAACAAAATTATTTAGATAAGAAAAGAAAGATGTTTATTCAATTTGGATTAAAAATTGATATTCATCAGTCCAGGATACATGGTGTAGTTGACTTTAAATTGCCATGCCGGTATTGTTTTTAGAACCAGCCACCAAATCTTTAACTCTTTAAGTGCTAGACATGTACTATTACAAGGACCATTATCTTGCAGAAACTGATGTAAGATGTAACAGTACTCACAACAGTTAGGTCACCTTTAATTTGATATATCTGACCTTATATATGCTGGGATGCAAACAGTTGATATTTCTGAATTCTCAAAATGTATGTGAAAATTTTAAAGTCTAAATGGCTTCCCATAACATAATTATACAGCATAAATAGAAAATATCGGATAAAAATATAAAAATTTCTGAAACAAAGCGAGTAAATAAAAAATGAACTTTGGAACAAGTCCATAATTTTGTGTTCAGTAATGACTCAGATCTTTCTTCACTCAGTGATTTAAAGTTTTGATGATGAAGATAGCTTTGTTATTGATTCAGAACCTGAGGAATCAATTTTTTTTTAGACGATTTCAATTCAGATTTGCAAGGTGATATTTTCGAGGAAGAAAATAATGACATTTTCCTCATCTTCCAACTGCTGCTGTAAGATCTAAACCTCCTTTTAGAGGAGAGACCTTACATAAAAAGAAAGCTAATGAGTTTTAGAGTGTATTATGGAAAGATGAGCCCCCAGGCAGTAGAAGGAATTTAATCAATTAAATTAAATTAAATTTTATTTGAGATCGAAAGTAGCTAATGAAATAAATAACAAATATTAACCTTTCCCTTCTCGTGATACCCGATTGTATATGGCAACAACTCTTTACTGAGGCCTTACATGAAAGCCTAAAATTCATTTTTATTACACTTTGAATAAATTATGGGAGACGCTATGACAAAAGCATCACCAAGTAGAATATATTTGATTGGAAAGTTTTAACACTTTACTGACATTAGTTTATTAGATGAGACGGAGCGATTCTAGTTCACCCTATCACTTTTTTATGTACTTTATATATAAACATATATAAAGTATATATAAATAAAGTATATATTAAATGACTGACAGGGTAAACACTGATACATGATTACCTCGCCAAGAAATTCCTCTCAATGGAATTGCTTTGGAAAGGACGATTAAGTTTTAAACAATGCATATGTACAAAACTTGCCCACTTTTGTGTTAAATCTTTAGTACTCCGTGATATCAGTTTGTGCCAGGCTCCTTGTTTTAAGCAATATCACAAAAAGAAAGTTTTTTAGATTATTGTATGTATTTTTTATGAATGTTGTCATGTAATCTCGCTTATTTATTTTATTAATTTTTTAAAACCGAATTTAAGAACCATATCTTTTTCATATGCTAAGCAAAAACGTTTCAAAAAATTTCAATAAATAATCTGTGCAGTTAAGAAAAAAACCCGATGCTTAAAGGGTTAATCACCAGTCTGGTAGTATTAAAAATGATCTCACGGCTGCAAAAATGCGCAACACTTTATTGCCATTGATTTACAGCTTGCTGTTGATAAATGGGTGACAAGGTCTCAAGGGATGGTTTAATGATTTAAGACTTACGAGATTAGGATTATTTTTTTCTGACTGAATTTTTCTAAAAGCCTCTCACTTGAATATTATCTTTTAACTTTTTGTCATTTTTTTAATTTATATTGATTTTAACTAAACTTACCTTTATTCTTTTGTAATGGCCAGCAATATCGCCGTTGGTGCAAAACCTTGACCTTGACATGCACAATCCCAGAAAACTCAATTTTTCATGATTATCAATAAATTGTCCAATATAAAGATCGTTCAGATTATAGACACCCGAAACATCGAGAGATTCCAACTGCATCAAATGAAAACAACCCTGTTGCAGAAAATCATTAATATACATCCGGATCAACTGTTTCACAGATTTATTATTAGTAGAATCATCAAGAGGTATATAAATAAGCTCAGTAGAATCCATATCTACTGATAGATCCAGCTCGCGAAGATTGCTAAGATACATAAAATGTTTTATGCAATTAAAGGATCTCAGAACCTCTTGTGATTTTAATATTGAATATAATGTTAAGCTTTGCAAAGAAGAACCTTGCAGGAATATTTCAGAGTCGAGTTCAACACCAGCAGGATCATTTATGTTTATTTGCAACAATTCTAGAGATCGACATGACTTAAGTAAGTTATTCCAATTTTTATTAGTAAAGGTTAAGTCATTAACATCATTATATCGGATCAATGGACTATCAAAACATAAACTGGTTAAATTAGGGAATTGTGTAAATAATTCAAATATATTGCCAGATATGAATTCAACACTAGGATATAAATTCAGTTTTAAACTAGTAAGAGAATAACAACTTCCAAACAGAGTTTTCTTAAGTTTCTGAACACTCCAAGTGTTTGCTATGTTACAACCAATATCTACCATTCGTAAATTATACAAAGAATATTTTATAAGCTCACAGCCACATGTTTCCATGTTTATCTGAGGAAGTTTTAGGTTTTTCAACTTGTATTTACTAACGTCACTGAATAGATTCAAAACTGCATTGACATTTATTTGTGTTTTGGAACTCTCTTCTAGCAGTTTTTCAGCCATTTGGTCAGGAATCCTTTCACTCTGTAAAAATAGAACTATTGTTGATTTCAGATCATTTTCATCAAGAATATATTCCTCTGTCAATGCTGGAAGACAGCTGACAACTGTTGTTAAACAAGCTTCTTCCAGGGGTAAAGGAGATAACTGATAGACATCGTCATACACAGAATGTGTTTTTGTTTGCACCATAACTGTTTTTTTTTATGACTTCAAATGATATTTTCTGTGCATAATTTATTTTTTTATGAGCATCTAAAAAAAATATATATATATAAATAAAAACAGAATTAAAATAAAAGAATTAAGAAAACCAACAACAGAAAAATGATATTGGTTAAACATTTACCAACAAAATTATAAAGTAAATAGATAAACACATCACATGTCACACTTTTAGAGTAAACCTGCTCTTGCGCTAAATTGACAACTTTTTTACTTTGAAACAAGTTGCAATATTTCTTATTTCAAAATTCATGACATCAAAAAGATTTGCAGATTTTTATGGCTGTAAAAAAGATTTGCATCATCGTCAAACATTGGAAAATCTAAAACTGATGTTGATTTACAAAAATTATTTAAATATATTGAAAACTTCAATGTTCCTAAAATTGATCCTTGGGGGTGTACCACAGACAATTTTCATAAAACTTGTAAGGATTCCATCACACCCTGTAAATTCAGTTTTTCAAATAAAATTTCATGATCCACTGTGTCAAATGCTAATACAGGCCATTATTCACAGCGATAATAGTTTTTGGGCACATTCAGTGTAAAGCTTCAATAATCAAAAATCATAAAACACAACTTTGGCTGATATTTTATTTCATCCAATAAAAGCACAACAATGAAAGCGTAACAATCAATCAATCAATCAATCAATCAATCAACCAAAATTATAAACACTTTTGAGAAAAAAAAGCAAGACAGATGCTGGTCTGTAGTCCCCAAGCTCAATAGTTGAGCCAGATTTAAAAATTAGCGCTACCTTAGCCAATTTAAGTTGGTTCGAAAAAATACATTTACTTAATGATCATTTGTATGTTTCATATAAATTTAATTAATTTTAATTGTACCATAACAGTCAATTGCAAGATTACTATGTCACCAACACCAGCAGCTTTATTTCTTTTTAAAGATTTAAATGCTGTTTCAAATTCATTGCAACTCAGTTTTTAAGATTCCATTTCATGATTTGTATCAGAAATGTATTGAGAAAATTTATATTCAGTTTAAGGTATTTTTTTGCCAGCAAGGGGCAAATAATGGTGAGATATTTATTTGAATTTTTGTGATATAATCTGGTTGTTTGTTACTAAGCCATTACTAATTTCAAGATACTTTGAGACAACAGGTTTAGATTTTGTTCTAACAGTTATTTCTTTCATAATTTCGATTTTATATACAACTTTGTTTTTTTTTTGGATGAAATCTTCATTCCTTTACTAAACCAGAGAGATCTTAAATCTTTTGAAAACAAAAGAATGTTGTTTGATGAGTCAAAAAGATTATAACTTAGAAAAATATTTTGATTTGTCAACTTAAGTCATTTTAACAGGTAACTGATAATTTAAAAACATGAGTTATTAATCCTGACAACATTTTGGGAGACAACCTGCTCCCATCAAAAAACAAATAAATAAATTTATATAAGATTAAATTTTGTGTAATCGATAATGGGTTCATTAAACGAGTGAATAGATTCTTTGATTTTTTATGAGAATAGGCACGAATCAGTGACTAATATAGATTTTTTATCTCAGTTATTTCTCCAAGCCTTTTCTGCACTATTGATATATTTAAAACATGTTTGTCCTTATTCTAAATTCAGAATATGAGTCTCATTATAAAATAAATAAACAACAAAGTAATTTTTTTTTCATCCAATAACTAATAAGGAAGAATTTTTGGCAAAAATATACGATATCTAATTTGAATTTAGTGGGAAGTCTTCTAAAAAAAAATTAATATCATAATTATTTTTGGCCAATGTTATGGAAGGAGGTAGTTTCACTTCTGCTCGTATTTTTATTTCTTTGCTGATCATTACTACTTTTCATGAATTACAAAAAATTAACTTTGATGTAAAAAATACATATTTGCTGATATGGCAAAAATTTTACAATTACAGATTACAGAGGAGATTATTTATTTCATCCTGGTAACATTCTATATTACTAGATTACGGAGATTATTTATTTCATACTGGTAACATTCTATATTATTAGATAGGAGGAGATTTTCACTTGATTATGACTTGTGGTATACATCTGTTGAGTTAGTTTTCTGGAGTTAATGTTCCTGCATAACCATAACCATGAACTTTACATAAAATTATAACTCAAGTTTCAACTTAGGAGTTAGGAGTCGTGACTATCTCATTATTGATTTAAATTTTTTATCATAAAATACTCTGTTTTCCATTTTTACATCTTACATCAAATTTCAGGTAGATATGCGCATTTAAAAGTCTATATACTTGTTTTACAACTTGTTGTTTGTTTAACAGCATGTTGTTATCGTATTGTTCGGGCCTAAGTCACCCTAAATATTATTAAAGAATTAATCCATGACAGGGTTGAACTGGATATAAGCATTTTATTGTAGTAGAAGTTCAGATAAATGAAATATTTTCAAAAAAGAAATATTTACACAAACAAAATACAAACGTACTTAAAATCTAAACAACCATGCCCATGCAGAACCTATGAATTACCTGTAATTTTCAAAAAAAAAAAAAAAAACTGCAGAAAAATTCAATGTTTTCTCCGCTGTTTTCCTTCAGTTATTCTTTGCAGAAAATAAAAAATCTAATTTATCATTGTGAAAATTTGTATCCAGCAAAAATTCGACTCATTTTTAATTTTCATAAATATTACTTATATTTTAATAATTCGCTGTGGTAGGTTTTGAGAAATGCTATGAAGAAAATCATTTTATACATGTGTATAAAGTGAAAGTGGTATGATAATGCATTAAGTGAATAAAAAAATATATTTTAGTTTTTATATCTTTACAAAATAGTATATTCAGAATCAGCAATTTAATTGATGAGCCTTTTTTAAGGAGTCTTTAAAGGAATTTCTTTAAAAGTCATTTTATATTAAAATTGATTAACTTGAGGATTTGAACTATTTGAAACACAATTCACGCAAAGGTCCCAGAATAACAGTGCATGAGTTGATCAAGTTAACAAGCCTACTTGAAAATAAATTTGTAGTAAAACTAACAGAAATTTTTCGTAAAAACATTCAAAAGCTATTGATAGAAAAATAACATTGAATCCTAATGTACATCGTATATTTTTGGTTTTTATTTAATTAAAACATTATGGGTTATTTTGATTTAATAAATATAAATGTTCGTTGTGAAGTTTTATGTTTTTGATTGAAAATATCCGAATCAAAATTTTAGTAGATTTATAATACTCATTTATTGCCCATGAAAAATTACTAAAACGTCGTTTTATTTTTCCTATTCTATATTCTTTTTCTGGTAAATTTTTTAATTTGTGAAATAATAACTCCAAGTTAATTTCAATCTCGCTTAACCAAAAGCAGTTTTCGCACTGCAAGTTTCAAACATCATAATCTATGATATATAATATCATATAAAACTAGTTTTTAGGTAAGTAAGTTTCAATGTTTTCTTTTTCTTTTGTTCAGTTTTCACTCATCTAAATTCTACATTCAAACTTCTTTTTTTAATGTTTTAAATCAATGAGAAGTTTTCAAGAAGAGTAAAAGAATTTTTATACTTTTAAATGATTGAAATTTACCAAGTTCAAAGTCAAGTCCAAAGATATTTTATTATTTCTTAAAATTACCACAGTCATTATTTTATGAAGAATTAATAATTCACTGACTTGGAATTTATTGAAAACAAAAAAAAAACAAACACGAATCAGTAAAAATCCAAAATAAATTCATCTAAAATAAAAATAATCTATGATAATATTTATAGCATAATATGTACACACTAAAATAATATTTTCTTAAAAAAAATAATTGAATTATTTTACAAATTGTTAACAGAAAAATGGTTGGAACATTTTCAATTAAATATTCTTCCAAACTCTGAAATAAGCAGTTAAATCATAAAATAAAATTAATATATACAGACATACATATATACATATATGTATATATGTATATATTTATATATGTATGTATATATATATATATTTTAAAATCATAAAATTGGTTAAAAATAGAAGTAAAAACATTTTTTTGGTCAATAAATCTACATTTTCCTACTAGTGACGAATACTTTAGAAAACTCTCTATAGAACATAGTTCAAAAATCTATCACCTTAAGCAGCCCCAAGAATTCTTTGTTTGAAAACATGCCAGAATGGCAAAGTGGAAAAAATTTATTAATATCTCAATAACATAGGCAATTAGAGATTTAAAATACAAAAGCAAATGAGAACAGCAACAAAACCTTATTTGATTTTAAATTATTTTTTTACCTACAAGCAGAAAATTAAAAACAGAACTTAAGCAAATTTATCAAAGTTTAACAAGGTTCTGATTTGATTATAAAATCATCTTACAGTAATCCTCCATAGCACTCCATAACTTCCCTGATAAAACTTTATTACTGTGGCATCAAATGGAAAACATTTAAAAAGTATTTACACAAATCAAAGAAATCAAAAACTTTTATTTGATATAACCTTTTAGTATATAGAAATGAAAAAATTATACTTGTAAAAAACACGAAAATACATTTACTTGTAGCAAATAAAACAATATACATATAGCATAATCAATATATAAAGGTTTGCAAAAGCATGGCAAGCTTGTTGACAATGCAAAGTTTATAATGGTATATGGTATTTGTTGATAGAAGAAAATTGCAACAAAACACAAGAAACAATACATTCTGTTATGCTACCAGTGATTATTATACAATAAAGCTGTAAAAAGAAGTAAATTCTCTGTTGACAGTACTGAGATAAAGTTTGATCAGTTGGAAGAACGGATTAAAAAAAAAGAAAAAAAAAATTATGGTATACGGTATACTTATATCATATATATAGTGAAATAAATATTCTTTTTAATTTAAAACATATTCCAATTTAAAACATATTTAAGCTTTAACAACTAGTTTTAAAGGCAACAAAATTAAAAATTAAAACAATAGATGTTTACATTTGAATGAAAAAAAAAAAAAAAAAAAAAAAAAAAAAAAAAAAAAAAAACAGTTATGTTTAATGACACAAAAAAAAATAAAGCAAAAGATGTTTAAAACTATTAGAATGGAATTCTTTTGTTTAACGTTTAAATAAATTCTCTGTCCACAGTAAAATAATCTTGATTTTGTCACTAATGTCTCAACTGAATTATTCTCTACTGTTCAAATATTATCAATAAAGAAATGGGAAGGCGAGGCAAGATATGAATTTTTTACTGCCAAATGAGCTCCAGCTGGAAAGCTTGATGCACTTGCTTGTTTGCTTTCGCAAAAAATGAGCAAGTGATGAGATATTTATAATAAATCAGATTTTTAGCCATCTGAAATTGATTGGAACCTACAATTATTTACCTTTGGAGGGTGTGAGCTATGTGATCCCCATTGACTGGAACTTATTTACCTTTAGAGGGTGTGAGCTATGCGATCCCCATTGATTGAAACCTAAAATTATTTATCTTTGGAGGGTGTGAGCTATGTGATCCCCAACAAGATGCATTTTGTCGCTTTTAGGACACATAAGTGGTACATTGGCTGATTGGTTAAAGTGATAAATGCTCCAAAAAATATATATATTTAGAAAAGTTAAAATACCTCTTTCTATTTACATTTTCATTAAAAAACCAGGCAGGACCATTTGAAAATCTATCTATCTATTAGGTTTAGAGAATACAGATATAGTAGAGTTTGTTTGCATATTTTTTGAAGGCTTACAAAAAGCAGAATGAACAGCTTTACATTTATCAGTTAGATATTTACATTTACCGTCTTCATCTATATTACTTGTTGAAGTTAACCAAGAAGCAATAGTCATACGAGGAACATCAAAATGTTTTTCTGCATCTAGGACACTATGGCCTTGTGCAATAAATGAAATAATTTTTTCTTTTTCGTTATTTGATGTGAAAAAAATCTCCGAATCATCATCATCATCATCATCATCGTCGTGTAAATTTTCTTCTTCACTTTTTACTTCTTGTTTTATAAGAGAAAGTGGTGATGAGAGAATTTCATTTGGTGAAACTGCTTCCGTGACTGGGTTTACTTGAAAGTATTGGAAGTACTGATCCGTGTACCAGTTTTCATTGTCCACCATGCTGTTAAGTTCCATACTATCATTAAAATCTACACACAACTCTAAAAATAACCATATCTTTTAATTCATAGTATTTTTAAAACCAGGTAAAAAATTTTATAATCTAATCGTTTGGGAAACCTCTTGTAAAAATCCAGATAATAACAATTATCTGATAGATTATTTAATAAGGTAAAAGAGTGGAAAATCAGAGAAAATGGAATGTGTATAGACTAAAATTGACTTTGAAATATGTATTAGCTGAATTTTAATTGGCTATTTGAGAGGACTGTGAAGAAACCATCAGATTTTTGAACTTTGTCCAAACAATCAGCATCATTTTCTTTATTCAATGTTCATTTTGTAATGTATATTTTTGTACTTCAGACTGACTTTATTATCTATTAGATTCTTCTATTTATTAGTCGAATTAATGTTGTACATCATTTAAAAGGAGACCATACCATTGTAAACTTCTACGATGTATAAGTTCCCTTTAATTACACACCATCACCATGTTTCTTAAAACACCACAAGCACACTGTTGTTCAAACTAACCTTAAACATCTATTTTTACTTTATTGAAATTATTTTCATTTACTAAACAAATTTCTCTAGCTCTTATTGTTTCAACTACGTGAAAGCAATTTTCACGTCTAAATTCTGGTCTCCAAAATGTATGGATATAACTCTCACTTTAGCTGTTTTTGTCTTCTTTTCTAAGCAAGTTTTACAAAAAACTCTTGATTTTATTGCATGGCTTATATGCCCAATACTTGTATAACTGACCAAACACAGAATTACCACTATACCATACTGATGCCACAAGGGTATTTACCCTTTTTTCAAACTTTCCCTAAGTTTCAACTACTAACAGTCACTGATCTGGTTTGTCAATTCGTAATTATTTAATTCCAACACTATATTCTTAATTTCATCTCTAACCTTATTATTGTTCTTTAAAAATGTGTGTTATGGAGATGTGCTATTGTTCCAGGCATATGCATAATAATCAATATGTAAAAAACATAACAAATTCTGAAAATTCAACTCAGTTGGATTGTCAGGCTTTTCTCAACATCAGTTCCTGGCAAGGGTGTTAATATTGGTAAATCTCCAATTATAGCATCCCAGTTACACATTTGTTGATAACAAAACCAGGAGAAGTTGGAGCAGAACAAGCATTGCTGAAAAAGTACTGAAAAAAAAAAAACAATATTTTCATTTCCCCCGTTTTCAGAGTGTGAAAAGTCATACAAATCTGACTAAGCAAGAATTACCAAAGACATCCTTTTCCCAGTCCAGATCAACATCGCTATCTTTGTGCAAATTCACACTCATTGCCGTTTAATTCACAAGAAAATGAAGTTGAAGGCAATTGCGTTTTTTTTATCGGTCAATTTTTTTTTGTATTCAAAGAAGTGCAAAACTTGAAAAATCTTTCTCTCATCTTATTTATATCTTGATACTATTTCTTCAGCGCATATCCATCATTACTTCTACAAACAAAGCCATTAAAGTCTCCACCAATAACTACAACCTCATTTTCTTGAAATTTACTCGAAAAAAGCTATCAAAGAATTATCTTTTTGTTTATCATTTAAACCACACAGTGGATTACAATTAGAAAACTGCAACAAAAACAACTTTAATCAAAAGCATTTGATCAACCCACTTTTTAGCTAAAAATGTCTGAACTATATTTTATCATTTATTATCAAAACTAACTTATAGCTGTCTGGTTTTACCTGCAACTAATTTTTGTCTCTAACTAACTTCACGAACACAGTACAATATATTTTAATATTTCTGTTACTTCTCCTGACCTTCATCTAAACATTGTTGAGAATATCCCATTACTGGTTTAAGTATTTTTTATTATATACCTTAAGAGTAATACAATACCTAGTACTTACTACTAGTAATAGCCTTTACATGGGTAATCGTAATTGCTACTAGTTTAATTTTAAGAAATAATTTTAAAAAGCTATAAAAAGGTATATTAAAAAAAAGAGAAGCTCGCTGTTAGAAAAATTATTTATTTTTCTGTTAAAATGCTAGATTAAATTTACTAAAAGTTTATAATTTAAAAGAAAAGTCAATGGCTTAAGTTATATAAAAACTTACCATCTGCAGTGATATCATCACCGTCAACCAATGCCATGAGTTCTTTTTCACTCTGGCTACGATTGATCTCATTCAAGTTTAACCATGCCGTCTTATTCGAAGAGATAGTGGGTCTAGTCACATGACTCGTAACACGTGAATTTGATGAATAAGGCAATGATGTTGGCTTAACAACAGTGCAATCAACAGTTGTATGTTCAGGTTTTACAGAAATCAGATTTTGAGTTTTAGGAAATGTGGACGAGATCTGCTCATGATCTGCAATCTGAGAAACAACAGTGGATGGTGGCACTTGCAGAGGTTGTGACATAATGTAGGTACTCACACTACCAGGCTGAATATTGCTTATGAGTTTACTTGCAGCAAGAAGTTGTTCAGGAGTTAAAATATAGTTTCTTTGTACCGTATTTTTTTTAGAATGTAAAGAAAGAGGTTTTAATTCTTTTCTAACCTTCTTGGGATCGGCAATATAACTTTCTTTAGAAAATACATCTGCAGAAAAAATAAAAAATTGTATATGTAGACCGGTCCTCATATTAATATAGATAACAAACAAATAGCATATGACATTTTGCCAGAAGAACAAACTGGTCATATTCATCATACCATCTCCAAGCTATAGTGTTTTTTATCTAGCAATGCATAATCATAAAGCAAACACAAAAAGTTATTGTTCTGGGCCCCAGGTGCCAATATGGATCCAATTAACCTGAAATTGACAATTTTTCTCAAAAATTTACAGCACTCTAAATTCACCAATTCGCCTCAGCAATGGATAATTGTCGACACATATTTGTTTTGCGTCAGCAAAGAAATTGCAGAGGCACTTAACGTTTGATATGTCATTAGAAACTGTTCCAAAAATTAAATTTAAAATAATTTGAAATCTATTAATACAACAACATAATTACTACTTGATTAATTAGAGATTTGATAAATCGCCTGAGTAACTAAAATCTTCCTGTGAAATATAAAGTCATCTTATATTTACTCAGACATTATATTTCTCCCCCCGTTAACCCTGACTTTCAGGCGAAAAACTACTGGACATACAGCCCAGTGAATTAAGGTCAGCATTTGGCAATACCAATTTTCACTGAGTTAAAGTTGTGAGAAAATCTGCGAGAAAATGCTAACAAGAACTAATTTTTAAATACAAAGCTTTAAAAAAAAGTAATATCACTAAACGTTTCTTTACTATGTAACTCCATAAATGCATCAAGTGGTCATACAGTACACTGTTACGTACCTCAAACAAATTACGCCATAGGTATGATGAACAGCAATGTGCTTATAAAATTTAGTGTCGTAGAGATAGCATACTGGACAATAGTTATAAAATATAGCGAGGTAGATATACCATACACCATGGCAGTTGTACCACATACTGTGTTATAATATTGAACAGAATGGTAAATACTTGAATCATATAGTGTAGCAGTTGTCTTATTGCATGGTAAAGCAATTATTAGGTGGTTGTTCCATCACACGGCGCTGAAATTTTATGGCCCCTCCATTTGTGAGTTTTCTAACATCTGGTTCTGCATCATCGGTGTCAGGTTTTGTATCTATTGTTTTTTAAAAAAAATGGCAACCAATATGGTTATACAAAGTGTTCTTGAATGTAATTGCTTTTTATGATGAAGCTATTAAAAATTGATAAATCCGTTTTATTTTTGATAAAACATTTGTTTTAAGTTAAAAATAAGAGACCGGGAAAATTTCATTCAAATAGGAAACTCACTCAATCAAAGAGAGAGAGTTGAAACCATTAGATGATAAACCCTCAATTTCGACAAAACAAAACTGAGCACTTAATAAAAATTGCACGTTCTACCAAAATTCAAACTCGGCTTCAAAGTGCAGAGTGCTAACCGTAATGCCATATCACCTTTGAGTGAAGCGTGAAACAATTTTACAATATATTTGTTTTCTAAAAACAAAATATTTTCAAAATCATTTATCCAAATTGAGATTTGTTTTAAACATCACTGGTTTTAATGAAATTTATAAGAAACCCAAAAAATATACACATGTTAGATTAATCTGTCTAAAAACTGTTGTTCTGCTTTCACATCCATTTCTCTGTTCAAAAATATAACAATCTAGCATTTTTCTTTGTTCTTTCTTTGTTTTATGATTTCACTAACTTCCAGTAGTTTCTGATATTACCTCTGTGCGCTCCAATTATAGATCACAATAAGATCATCGAACCCTATATTATGGAAGGCAATAACAGTCTTAAAATATATATTTTTTCTATACTACATTAAAAAATACTCATCTCAAATCTCAAAATCAAAACCTTGACTGCGCAGTATGTTAGAACTAACACGGAATATGATTGAACTACCACCTAATGACAGATTATAACAACTACCTAACAACAGTTATACCATGCAGTATGACAACAATCACCTAACAACTTCTCTATCATGTAATAAAACATAACTGCTAAACTTTATGATATTATTAACGAGCTATATTACGTAACTACTGTGCAATATGATATAAATAACTAACACGACATAGGATACAACTGCAATGGTGTATATCTACCAAGCTATATTATATAACTACCGTATAGTATGACATTTCTACAACACTTAAATATTATAAGTACATTGCTGTTCATCATAACTACAGCATAATTTGTTTGAGGTAAGTAACAGTGTACTGCATGACACTTAAGGCAGTTATGGCGTTCCATATTTTATACTATGCCAAGCAATAATAGTTAGATGCGGACGGAAATTTAAAAAGAAATAAAAAGGAATTGAACAATTCCATACTTGTTCCAAACATTCCATACTTAAATGGGATGACACAACCAGGAAATACCACCTCTAAATGTTTAAATTTCAAACAGCTTTATATCATAAAAACAGCTTTTGCAATGAGCATAAAATCTTCAAAAGAATGTTTGAAATTTCTTTGGGAAACATTTTTTATCAATTAGGGTTTGCTACCCCCGTCATTGCGGTCATAACATGTGGTAGTACGAAATTTAGAAATTTCTGGCCAACGCCTTATAAAAATGACCCTACAGAAAACTTTTCCAATAAAACCATTGATTTTGAAACTCTTAGTCTTACTATATGATAATAAAAAACTATACTGTAAATTTCAAGAAGGCATGTTATGAACAAGGCATGTTATGAACACATAGAAATCTTACTTCTTTTACGAGTACGAACTACAACTTCAGTTTTATGGCCATTCATCATGGCTGTATACGTATCTTTCTTTTTGTCATTCAGCATAGTCGTGCTATTAAACACACTTTTTCGAAGAACATCAGAGAGGCTTCGTGAGTCAAGGATTTTCTTCTCACCTACAAATCAGCAAAATAAATAAGCCATAGAAGTGAAAGCCTGATAAAAATTTTGGTCATATCCAAAACAAAAAATTTATAGACAGCAAACTATAAGAGATTAAATGTTTTTACATATTTATGAAAAAATAGTCGACTTATTTTTTAATACTTGACTAAAAGTTTCAATAATTTAATAACAACTATGAAGGTTTTTCACGGGCTATAAAAGTTTTTTTCAACAACTATAAAATAGTTTACCTCTGTAAGAATGACTTAATTTTGTTTGATCAAAAAATTGAAATGATATCTAATTTTTTTTTCTACTGGGGAAAAATTTATTTCATGGAAAATGTGATTTTTTGACCAAATATGACACAAGCACAAAAACGATAATTTTCAACATGGCCAAAAAAAGATGGCTGCATGAGTAAAAAGTTTTTTAAACTCTTAGCAAAATTCATTAAACGAGTTAATGAATAACTTTTGATAAATTAAGCTTGAAAATGATCTTGTTTCAGGTTCTACGGACTGAGCCCGATAAAATTTTCAAAATGAGAGACATGCTTAATTTATTAGAAATATTATCTAATACAACGCAAAATTTTACCATAACCACAGTCTTTGATAATCAGTCTTTGATGAAAGGACTTTTTGTCTCAATGTCAGTTTTTGTTTAGGCCCCCAAATGAGAACTCTTGGCAAGTGGTTAAAAAAGACTCTTGAATTTCATACAAAACATTGACCTCATGATTTGAATTTTAGAAAAAGTTATGCAAGAGTCAAGAAAGAGTAAAGACAAGACAGATGAACATGGGGGATTTCATAAAAAATGAAAACGTTAAAATTTTAAAAATATCATTATTTTATTATCTAAAAAATTACAACTAGTTCTTTAGTTTTTCTGTTTTCACTCTTCTAACCTAAAATACTGAAACTGAACAACTTTTAAGTCTCATTACTTTTCTCAGAACTAATCTCATTATTATATTAAGTTCACTATTATATTCCACTATTATTTTCCTTCTTCTATAAAACATAGCAGATACTGGAAAACCTTTTTCACATTTTAATTTCATGCTTAACTATCCGTTGATTGCGAAATTAACTCCATATGGCTTAACACAAAAGTTTATCTTTTATTCAAAACTACCAACCGTAAGCAAGGAATCAAGTTAGGCTCCTTTTTTTGGAGCTTAGCTTTTTAGCAGCTTTAGGTTCTATATTTGGCCCTATACTTTTTAATACTCTTATTACTGATATCTTTTTTATTAGACGCGGAAATTTGTAATTATGCAGATGATAATATTTTGTATGTCTGCTGATGCATTGAAGAGCAGTTCCAGATGTTGTAAGATTAAACGATTGGTTTCGAGTAAATTTATCAGTTGCTAATCCCTCTAAGTTCCAATTTATGTTTCTAGGTGTTAAAGAACAAAACACATTACAAATAAATGGGAATAATCTTGAAAGTACAAACCAAATAAATTTATTAGCAGTAACAATTGACCATAACTTAAACTTCTCTAACCACATTGAAAATGCATGTAAAACTGCAAATAATAAAATTAGTCAAGTGTTCTGTATACGTAGAAGCATGAGCCTTATACAAGCCAGGTCCATAGTAAATACCTATATTTTTCCCTATTTTGCATACTGTCCTCTTATCTGGATGTTTTCTTAAAAGATAATTAAATAAATATAGTTCAAAAAAGAGCACTTAAAGCTGTCCAAGAAAACATCTTTCAAAACTTTGAGGGTTTCAAACCAAAAACTTACAGCTCAAGATGACAAATGCTTTTACGAATTCCTCCTGCAAAAACTGTAAAATATGGTACTAATTCTCTTATATTAAAAGCCAGTATAAAAAACTCTAAAATGAGCTCTGTACTCAGGAATCCAATCCAATCTTCCAAATGAACATTAATCGGTAAGTACAGTTAAAAAAATTAAACCATGTTTTAAGAAATGGTCAGGGAACATTTACAAATGTTCTATCTGTAAGTAAGATTAGACTACTGTTAAAGACATAAAAATTATACTCTGTAGCAAATAATTCTTTGATGTTTTAATATATATTTGGTTATTATAAAATTATTTATTTACTTATTCATTATTTAAGTTCTTATTTAATTTTGAAAAAAAAGAGAAAATTTGAGTGGTTTACTACAATTTTTGACCGGTAACAGATGGGATGGTTACAGAATACAACATACTCCATTTCTATTATCACCATCATCCCAACAAGATGATTTTCCCATTACCACCACCTCTTGTTTTTCGACCCTTATCACGTCCTCCATACTTATCATCATTCTGTCTAAAAATAGCTCTGTTTCGCGTTCTGTGCATCTCCCAACTCTCCATCATGTTCCAAGGTACATGTCTCATCCTGCTTGTCAAAATGTATCTCGTTCCATTCATACTATTCAAAGGAAGCATCCAGAACATAATTTCATTACACCATTCAGGAGGTCTAACAAAGTTAGAGCTCCTAAATGGGACAAATGTGATTATGTCCACATTCCGCCAGCTACATCATCACCATCCAATCCACTTCAATATTGCTCTAAACCTTCATCCACATCATTATCTAGATCATCATCATCTCAGACAGCATTACCGTCAGATGCATCATTGTCACCCAATCCTGTTTATCCTCAGTTTAGAATATCATTCTCTTCATATCTATCAACATTATTTGCAACACTGAATGTTGTTATATATTTACTACACTTTATGTCAACCTATTTTACTAAAATAATTTTAAAATCTGTTATTTATTCTTTTAATATTTTATTAAAAGTTATATTTCTTTTTTTTTTGATATATTTTTTAATTTCTATAAATAATAATCCTACATATTTTAATATTTTTCCTACCAATGTAAATAAAAAAAAATTTATACTGTATATTTGAATAATTTATCTACTAGTATTTTTTGTTAATATATATACTGGAAATATGATGTTATTTCAGCATCTTCTATTACTCTCGGGTGATATAAGTCTAAACCCAGGACCTAATCCTGAATATCGGCTGAATAAGGAAATATGGTGTCCTTTTACAAAAAGAAGCATTCATTTCTTACACATTAACATAAATAGCCTACTACCTAAAATAGAAGAACGCATAACGCAGGTTATGTTGCAAAAATATCTAACATTTCGACTATAGGTATTTGCGAATCAAAGCTAGACGAATCAATTTCAAATTTAGAAGTAACTATAGAAGGATTTGATATTCTACGCCACGATAGAACCAGAAACGGCAGAGGGGTCGCCTGGTACATCAGAAACGATATTTGTTTTAATCAAGTTAAAATATTTTTTCAAAACATATAGAAAACGTTTTCTTCAATATCTTGCTTCCACTAGGCCACCAACGCAAAATAAATTTATCGAGGAACTATTAAATGACTTCAATAAACTTAAAAGTGAGAAGAAAGAAATGATAATCTTAGGAGATATCAATATAAATCTATTACAGAACAGTAAACACATATTTGATAATAAATCAAATTTACAAAGGCATGCTCCTATCCACCCCTTGATAAATCAATATAAAAAATTTGTA
>JAUZNK010033199.1:0-30401 GCA_035046665.1 Euphysa ruthae
ATAATATATATAATAATATTCAGTTTTATTTTTAATTTCTATATGAAATTAAAAATAATACACTTAAAAAGGTTCTGTTGTTTCATATGGCTGCTACCTGTATGGTCTTTTGTTTTATTTTTTGTTAAAAGGGTTAGGACATTTTAATTCTAAAAACAAAATTTAAATTTTTGTAATTTTAGACATTAAATGCTTGTTTATTTTTCATTTTAAGTTGCAGGGCCACAGATTAGGGCTTGTTTTGTTTTGTAACTTACCATTTTTTATACTTAAATAGGTTCTACTAGAAACAAAACTTATTATAACATAATTTTCTCACTAACTAAAATGTTTATCAAATGTTTTAATGCTAATTTAAAATAGTTTTGCAGACCTGATAATTTTAGTTTAAATTTCTTTGAAAGTTTTATATTCTAGAAATGTTTTTAAATGAGTTATTGATATTTTTATGTTTGTGGGTGTTAAAAAGCGTTCACCTATAAATTAAGAAAAAAACAATCTGTGTGCGGTATGCTAATTTTTATAATAATAGCTTGTTCTCAAAATTTATAGAATGGTTTCACTCCACTACATGAAGCTGCAAAACAGGGAAATTTAAACATTATAAAGACATTATTGGATAAAAGTCAAGCTGATAACTCAGAACAATATAAGGTTATAAAATATTCTTTAATATTTTATTTATGCTTGTATTTGATTTTAAGATTTTCTTTTCATTCATTTTATGCATTGCTAGCCAGACCTTTCATTATGTTAAAATCTTTTTCTGATATTTTTCATGATTAGTGGTAATTCAGTTGATACAAATGATTCGCATTTACGCTGAAATAAAAATATATTCAAGAAAATTGAAGGAGGACCAAACAGACCACCCAGACTCATCATCATTGTCATCAAAATTTGTCACTGTTTTCGTTGTGTTTGTCATCATAAATAAACGGTTATTACTTTAAAAGTTTGTTATTATTTGTATTTGCAGAAAACACTTTATGGAACAATCACTTGTTACTATAAAATCTCTTAATTACCTAGCATGCGTAGTAAATGGTTCAAATCATTTGATGAAATGCTGGAACAAAATTTTTCACCTGGACGCTTTTTCTAACACCAATCTACTTATTGTGATATAAAAATGGTATCCTAATTTCGTGAGGCCGCCTTGCAGAAGAATTTTTGCATAAGGTTAATAACCATACTCAAGCCAATTAAACTATTCGTACCAGACATCAAACTGGTATTTGCCATTTTTTCTGTTGAAAAACCAACATAGAAATTCTATGCTGGTAGGATTAAACTAATTTTTTAATTTCTTTAGAATGGTTTAACTCCTCTTCATCTTGCATGTCATTATGATAGGCGTGATGCTGCCATGTTTTTGTTAGATAATGGAGCAGACATACATGCATCTACAATAGTAAGTTAACCAATTTATTATAAAAAAAAAACTTTATAACTTGATCTAGCTGTCAGTTGTTTTTGTAACTCTCTCTCTCTCTCTGCTAAAAAAGAGCACTTTGTTACTGTCTTTTACAGCTCTGAAGCCCTACTTCAATGTTTTTTTTTTTCAACTTATAGCAGAAAAAAAAAGAAATGTGTCTCCCCTGACATTACACCATTCTCATTTTTTTCTGCACAGATATCTAAGTCATAAGCTTGAACAAACTACCATTGCGGGAGAAAGTGCTAGACAAAACATAAAAAATTTTTTTTTGTTTTTTAAAGAAATTATTCTGCTAACATAAACAAAAATTCCAAAATTCAAATTTTAGTATAAATGCGTGGTTGAAATTATTAAATAAGAAAAGAAAAAAAAAACAATTACAAAATATGAAGTTAAAAGTGATGTATATTAACATTAAAATAGCCGATTATAGGGAATTATAAAAAACAAGCATCTCATGAAAATATCAATAATTTTAAAACTAAAAGGAATGAAGCATCAAAATTTTCAGCAGCAATGGAATTTTGTTCTGATGAAATTTCACTGAAAATTATTTTTTGGTCAACAGGTGGTTATGTATACTAGAATACGTGTATCAACAGCATGAATAATGAATTTCTCACTTTGGTTTAAAACAAAAAACCGTCATTAACTTGTGACAAAACTAAGTTTACTATTTCATAAATTTGGATCAGCAGAAAATTTACCTTTAAAACTTCCATTTCAGAAAAAGGCATGTCGAGTTTTAAACTTTAAAGTGACATGTGAAAGTTCTAAAACACTAATGCTTGAAATGAATGTTTTAAATATCTAGCAAATTAATATGTTATAAATTTTAATGTTTATGCGATGCCTTAAACGCGGAACAATACCTAAAGTCTTCGGTACTTTATAAGTTACAGAGGTGTGAAAACTATGGAACGACTTTCCGGATAAAAGTTGATTTTTGCATCAATGTAGTTTAACATTTTTGTTTTATATTTTTTAAATCAATTTATTTTAATTTTAATATTTCTCTTTACATACAAAGGGTTCCGCGAAACGATTGTTAGGTTCTCCCTAACATACATCATCTTTGAATTCCTGTCAAGATCTTTTTATGACAGTTTTGTTATTAACATTAATATTATATTGTTATTTTATAAATTCATAATCTATGTATGTATACATTCTTATCTTCATGAACAAAAATGTTAACCAAAAAAAAACAGAAAAAGAAGACGAAAAAAAAAATACTGTTTCACAAAAATAATCAAATGTCTTTACAACACATGATTTTACACATTTACTATAAAACTTACATACTATGCAATGAGTAAGGGGTAAAAACTGAAAAATATGGGTTATACTATGTAAAAGGGTTAAAAATCCACAATATCAAAAATCCTACGCTTATTGCACTACTTTTAACACCAAGAATTTACCCTGAAAATTTCAGCACTTTGGCTTTTGCCGTTTTTGAGATATTTGTGATAGTTTTTGTGTTCTTAACCCCCTGAATCACAAAGTCAAGAAAAAAAGCTCTTTAAAGGTTATGGTGGGAAATTAGCTTATTAACGGGGAAGTAATGCATAAAAATCAGTTAAATATCTTTCTTCACTATCAGATTTCAGTTATACAGTCTGTGTTCAAAACATGAATTCTATGTTATATAATATTGTATATTGTTATATTTATGTTAGTGTTATTATGGGAAAATTACTCTCATCTACAAAATTAACCTCAACTGCTTTGCGTGTTTAGTTAAGTTATTTTTTTCCAAAACTGTTCATGTACCAAATGAACCTGATTTGTAAGATTTTCATGAATCATGAAAATACAACAGCACCGAAATTCTATTGTAAAGACATATCACTTACAGCAACTGCAAGCCTAAGCTTGTTTAAACCACAAAATTTTGTTTTTGGTCTTCTATTCTACAATATATGGTTACTACTTTCATTCTGTTTTTGTGTCAAACCTCGTAAACATCTTTTTAAAAGATGGTACTTCCTCAGTCGGTCAAATATTGGTTTTTTTGCTCTTCAAAAAAAAAACCTCTGAAAGTCTTTTATCCTCACTATATTCAGATGGCTTGGACCAATAGGTGCACCAACCATTACGGGGACAAAACTTGTGTTCTTCTGGTAACAAACCTTTTTATTAGATACATTGATAGAGAGTAGCTAAAATAGCTTTTTCCATTTCATGACCATTACCGGAGTTACTCCTTAATAGCTTCTCCAAAATAATTTTGAATCTTATCAATAAAAAGATCTGTTAATTGTTTGGCTCTGCCAACTGATTTATCATAATGATAAAACTTTTACACTCTTTCTGTTCACGAAGGGCAGTCTCAAAGCTTTTCTGAATGTCCCTAACACATTCTTCTTTTGAGACAAGTCCAGAGATTTTTGAGCATTTCACATGCATCTTTCATTTTCCCAAAGGTGTTACTGTCATTATCTATAAAAGTTGTGTACATAAGTTTTCTTGTTTCAATTGAGCAACATTCAACTACTCATTCAAGGTTCGAATGACATATCTTCTTTTCACTTATATTTTGCAGTGTTAAAACCTTTTGTTGATTATTTATTGTAATATATACTTCTAAAACATGAGAGAAATAGAAAACGGCCTGTGAAAAAAATATAGTCCATAGCCAGTGTGCTAGAAATTTCTAATTGAGGTCGGTAGGCCTCAATTGGGAAATGTCTTTTACCATAGTAGGGGTGTTTGGGGGTCTGCTATGAAGGTGATCAATGATTTTTTTTTTTTTTGAAATACTGCTCTATAGATTAATTTTTTCTTTCCCTCATACTTTATTAATACCAATATTGTTTATTATCGTAGAGAACTTAGTTGTATAAAGTTATTTTTTAAGGGAAGTCTAGCAATGTTTTTAAATATCTTAAAGAATAAAGTTCTTAAGTGAAAATATGGCTGCAATCAAATATTTTGTTAATAAAATCATAAAGACAAACCTCGATATTCTTACAAAGGTATGCCTCTCAATACTCTTACAAAGGTTTGATCTTTCTTAAATCATCTATATAAAAATTAACGGAATAGCTGAATGATTATTATAGAGAAAGAAAACCACAGTAAAATTATTTTTTGATGAGGCTAATTTAATAGTTGTAGGATTTTATTTTACTAATGGTTATCTAAGTTGATTACTTGCAGCAAGTTTGTTTTTTACAATTTTTACACAAATATAAATAGGGCAAGGAGCATATATAAGGATGTAGTTACATTTATTTATTTTTCACTCAAGAAAAAAATTAATTTTTTATCAATCTATAAGTTATTCTTTAACCCTTTCCTGTCTTAGCTTAAATTGGCAGTGTATCTCAACTCAAAATCACTTTTTTGGACATGCATTAATTAAATTGCTATAAAAACTGAACTACTAAAGATCATTTTAAAAGTTATGGCTCGTTTTTTTTCTCATTGAACCAGCTTTCATAGTATGGGAAAAAAAAAAATCAAATTTTATGAGTTACGGGACCAAAAATTTCAGACTTTTTTTTCGAAAAATGTAAAAAAATTGACTTTGAAGCAAAAAATAAATTTGGAAGATAGTTGTTCATATCTTCATCTTGATAGGCAATGTAGACAGACTAAATACAAAACAAATGAAAAAAAATCAGAATCATAATACTCCAGAGTGCACATCTCATCATCATCACTATACATTTTTTTCGGGGTCATCATTTCACTTAAAATCAAACAACAGCCGCTTCTCTACAAAATGCTATTTACAATTGGTTTTCAGTACGTTACAGCAAAATTTATCTCGAAGTAATATAATGGAAGGTGCCCAAAAACGCCATCTGATCAATGGGCTATACTACATACTCTTATTCCGCTATGGTCAAAAATTGTGAGCGGAATTACTGACAATTAGACTGGAAAAGTGAAATAAACACACTTAATTGTTTCAAAAATCTTTAGGGTTTCTAAAACCTTTCATTGGGTCAATTACATTTTTTTTTTTTTTTTTTTATTGTTTCTGATTTTGTAAGGCTTTAAACAAGTTATTTATATTACAAAAAAAAAAAAGAATTCTACATGATTTCATTTCTAAATAAAATAACAATTATTTTAGAGCATTGTGTCACCAAACATATTGCTGTAATTTAATTTTCGGTTTGAAATATTATTTATTTTTAACCTAGGCAGACCAATCGATAGGCAATTATGCAGAAAATTCTAATGTATAAGCTATAGACCGGCCATTTAAAAAAATAGCAAAATCTCTCTGCACTATTGATCTTAGCTTCTGTTATATTAAAGTGTAGAAGTTCAGTGAGGGCTCATTTTTTAGCTTTTTCAAAAAGACAAAAAAATCATCACCATTCTATACTCACACACCATACACCAACGTAAAAAAAAAAAATCATAACAAAGGTAATTTTTTGTGTTGTTGTTCCAGGCATTTATATCTATAATAATCAAATGTAAAAAGCCATAGATTTGTAACAAATTCTAAATATCCAGCTTAATTGGATTGTCAGACAATGTTTGTAAAGGATGCATAATATTATCTCCAAGTACAGTATCCCCATTTTTTAATATCAAAACCAGGAGGAATGTCTTTAGATATTTTAGTAGTTGAAGCAGAACAAACTTTATCATCTGAAGAAAAAACAACATTTTCATTTTCCTCTTTTCCAAAGTATGAAAAGCCATAAAAATCTCACTCTGCTCCCTCTCCACCACCATAAAATTAAAATTGACTAAGGACTCTTCTAAGTCCAGGTCAACATGGCTACCTTAAAACCGCCAGAAAAATGAAAGCTCTGTTATATGTTATATTTGCAAAAAAAACTTTTTTTTTTACATAAATAAAAATCGCCTTTAAACTATTTTGTTAGCGGTAAAGTCAAAAGAATCCAATGAATTCATCAACGGCTGTCTATAACATTACGCAAACCATGTAACATTCTGTAATACATTTCTTAGTAACTGTTTGTTAGTTGTTTTTTTTTTTTTGAAATATTTTAAAATGATCTTTAATCATAATGATAGAGAGGTGATGGCTTTAGATTTTTACTGAGTCAGAAATTTCCAAAAACGTTAATACTGGGTCTAAAAATATCGCTTTTTTAGATATTGAGTGTGACATTTTTACACAAGGCTGAGTTCAATATCAGAAATATTGAATCGCAGGAAAAAGTGGTGATAGCTAAATCCGATAACATTGCTCTTAATGTTCAAATTTGTTCATTTTTATTCATGAATCCTGCCTGGGTCGCACATTATTATTTCTTTAATTTTGACCAATAGCGCTGCCATATACTTCTGTGAATAATATAATAACAGAGGTGTAACAACATAACGGAACAGTTTAATTGATTTAAACTTCTCCTGGGGTCTATTTTAGAAAAAAAATCATATTTGATTGCTAACTTCATACTTGGTAAGCCTTGAAAAGATAAAAAAAATAGAAATGTTGCTCTGAAATAGCATTCTAAATAACTCTGATGAAATCTTGACTCAGCACGTGATCAAAATAAACATGAAACTGGAAGTTAAGGTGATGAATTAATTGCAAGTTTTACTGATCTAAATTTTATTAAAGTTGTATAATTGTAGAAGTAATGTTGACTAATGAAAGGGATGAAAATCAATTATTGAAATAGAAATTAATGAAAAAATTGAAAGTGAAAAAGAAAATTTTATTGACGGATATGAGTGATCGAAACAAGTGGAACGAGACTGAAAATATGAGAGCTTTTATTAAATTTCTTGTTATATCTGGCCCAACAACTTTTCTCTCGGAAGTTTTTTGTGTGTAGTCTTTCAAAAACGTGACTGTATAAAGTAAATATTTAGGCTTTAATGCGATTATTTCTTAATAAAATAACTTGGGCATATTTCAGTAACAACAGATGAAACAGGAACTAGCCAAGAATAAATTTTAACGTATTTACCATCATAGTTTGTAATATATATATATATATAATTTTATTAACTTGACATATAAGATGTTGTTATTAAATAATCTGTTGTATTTTTTTAAAAATCCATAAGGAAGTGATTTATTTTTTATTTGAAAGTTCTTTCTTATTCCCCATTGTTAAAGTAAACAATAATTATTATATAAGATTAGGCTTCTTTTCGTGTGGAAATAACTATCATTGATGAAAAATAAATTCTCTTAACTCGCCATTTCAAAGAAGTTTTCATGTTTACCAAAAATATATCAATAAAAAGAATATCGAAAAGCATGTTTCCTATTTGTTATTCTATGTATTTTTTGTCTGGTATTTTTTTAAGTACTGTTTTAGCCAGAGTAGAGGTATGAAAATGCTAAAATTTTGTGTTACGATTATTATGATTATGAATATAAATTGAGGGGAGGGGCATATCTACGTATCAAATATAATTTATTCTAGCATTTTTACTAAAGAAAAAAACTGCTTTGATTTTTCATCAACCCATGAGTTGTTCTTTAAGTAAAATAAACACACTTTTATCCTACCTCTAACAGTGCATTAAACGACAAAATATGCATCTCGTAGTTGCTAAGAAACAAAGTAAATTGTAGACAAAAAAAATTGTTTATTCATTTTGCATAATGCTTTTATTTATAAAAATGCAACTATTGTTTTTGCAAGGTTATTACTTTTTTTAGTTTACATATATAAAATTTCATAATCGAAAAAGCTCCCAATAAAATGCTCTTGGACGCCACACCTCTGTAATAAGTCGAGACGTGTGATGACCGCACACCATTTTGATTGTGATTGTGATCACCCGCCAATCATGACCAGGCCTGGGGTGGGGGAGGGAGGTTATACTGGTTTACATTTTCCAATTGCTCTCAAGCCTAAAAAAGATTACTATATAAATCAATTATTAGATAATATTAAAGTTTAAAGTTTTTGTAAATATAAATTAAAATATTTTTTTTTAACAGAAAATTTTGGTTGACACTGTATATTAAAACAACTTGTTTATTTGTAACATAAATATCATTAAAGTTTGATTTTTGTGTGTGGTATTTAAAGTAAGATGTTGTCAAAGCAAAAAAGCAAAGGTGTTTATAAATGAAGAAGTTTTCTCAATCATAAATATATATATATATATAAATATATATTAAAAAGTAGTGATAAAAAGGGCATTTAAAATAAAAGTTATGCTGTTGAAACCACTGTTAAAAACGCTTTTTTTAACAGTATGGTCATAAGCACCATTAACTACTAAGCTTGTTTGCATAATCCAAAAATTAGTAATTGGAATATGAATTATTTTTGAAAATGTTTTGCTAATTTAGAAATAAATAGTATGCTGTAAATTTATACGTAAATAAATTTTTTTTTTAGAATTTGAAAATATTAAGTTTATTTATTTACCTAATGGCGGCAGATGATTGAAAGTCAATCTTATTAAAAGATGACCAACCACCCGCAGCAGGGCTGAAAGGCTTAGCGTGTGTAAAGCGAATGAGATACCTCTGAGTCACATGCCCATAAATTAAACTAAAGATGAAATCACTTTCTCTTTTTTTTTGTTATTTTTAAGGCGCCATAAATTAGTATGAATGAAGTTCATTTCGATATTTATTTTCCTCGCTTTTTTCTCACGTCATTCTTCATTGCACAGCGTAAGTTTTAATATTTTTAATATATTTTATGAAATGTCATATAATGCACTCCTAGTAAATTTAATATTTTTTATGGATCCTAAAATAAATTACATATCAGAGAAGCATTTTTCGAAACTTAATCCTGAATAAAGACTTTATTACTACAAGAGCATGCTGAATATTCTGTAAGAATAACTGTAATAATTAAAAAAAGGTTGGTGCATTGTCAATCATTGTTAAATCATCAGTATTCATGTACTAACTGTACTAGCCTAACTGATAATAAAGGACAAATGTTATATTGAATAATTATATAGTGTCTAATTATCTATTTAAGTTTAATAATGAATTTTTCTTCTAACTTTATGGCACTAAAAGGCCGTTTTTTTTATTTGGTGTCGTGTTGCTTTGTATATTGATTTGAAAGTAAACAACGTTATGGTGAAAAAGAATTTGGAAGATATGTTATTTAATTACTTTTTCTAAGGTGAATACTTTGTTGAAGATTCTCAATGAAAACATATCCATTAAAACTAGAATTTTAAAAATAAATTAAAATAAATGTAAAGAAGCTCTACCTGATCAAACCTATATCTATATATTATATCTTTACCTATACCCTCTATCTACTGCATATTTTAGCATTAAAATAACAAATATATTCACCAAATTCATCCCATTTCTCTATAGAAGTCTTGGCTTATTTTCGGTCAGAACTTTTATTTCATCTTCTTCATGTCGGATGAGTTTAGTTTTTTCAACACATTTTTAGCTTTTCATTTTTGTCGAGTGGTTTCTTCGCAGGAAGTGTTGCTTTCCATGATTATTTAAAAAGACACCAGACAAAACATTTTTTTTAATGCATTTACATTTCACTATTAATGAGCTAAGCCAGCTTCATATATTAAAAAATTATGTTGTGTATATTACATAAGATACTATAATCTCATCTATTTTGAATAAATACCTCATAAAAACTAAAATCAATGATATCTGATTTTTCTTACATACAAGTTTAGGGTCAATGTGAAAATTTTTTATCTTAATCAGCATGTTCTTGTAACTGAACGTTCAAAAAGCTTTGTGTAATGATATGTCACATGACTCACATTTTAAATTATTCCTTTATACTATAAATTTATTTAAATATTAAAATTTTAATTATGAGTTCAAAGTTCAAAGACAGAATCTAAATTTTATCCCGATGATATTTGAGCATGACTAATCTTGTGACGCTATATTTAAACTGAGAATTAGTCCAATGTTGAAAAATAATTTTTTGCAGAACGTTTTTGACCAAAACAAATATGTGGAATTAACCTTCGCTTTATTCTTGTTAAGTTAGAGTTTATAATAAATAAAAAAAAGATAACGAAATAAAACCGATATTTTCAAAATATACATTTACGTTATAATACAGGCTGTTATAATATTTTACATTCACATTACGGTGTTTGTTGAAGCCACAGCACAGGTGGATTTTAAAAGATATGCATAATAAATACTGGACTCTCATAGAATGTATCTTCTGGATAATTGATACTTATTGGCCTGCCATATGGTCTAATTATGGTAATGACACTAAAGGCTTACTAAAATACAGATGACACCGTGTGGCTCTACTGGACGTGTCTTTGCTTACTGTTACTGAATATCCCTTTTTAATGAAAGTGTTTGTGGAGTTGCGAGTCTTGCTGCCACGGACAAGTTTTGCGTTCATGTTAACAAAATGTTATTCATCTTAGTCCCAATGTTTTGTCGTGGCGTTTCTTTCAGCGCTTGACTTTTTGCACATCCATCCTATCGAAACGTTGTTTTTCTTTACTATATACGTATATCCATCCAATATAAGTTTATTTCCTCCTTGTGTTGTTTTAACAACTTTCATTGTACAAACTCGAGGACAACCATCGCAACACTTGTTTTTGTACACCTATTTGTTCTAAGAATTTTATGAGATTAATTTGGTTTTTCTATATTTTTTTTTGAATATGTTGCTTGTGTATCATTGTCCCATTGTGTGGATTCAGTTGAGATCAATTACTTTTTTTCTGGCTTTTTGAATTATTGGTTCTCCTTCGTAGATAAAAAGTGACAAACATTCTTTTTGACGATTTATGGCATAAAAACATCACAAATACTTGTGTGGATTTTTAGAAAAATTTCAAAGTTTCTTCTCACAAAAAAGTTTTTTTACCCTCATTTTTTTTGTACTGCAGAAATATATAAAGAGAGTGAAAACAAAAATATTCCAGTACTGTTATTTCAATATGTTTGTATATATTTAAAATAGTTCATTTTATAGTCTTTTTTAGCATTCAGTATTAGTTTTTTTTTTATCAATTTTCATTAATAAGGAAAAATTTCAGTTGTCATAGTGAGATATTGTCTTGTGGGAATTTCCAGGTGGGAAATTGTCAAATGTGAAAATTTCGAGTGGGATTCTGTTAGGTAGAAAATCATCGAGTGAGAAATTGTCGACGCGCCATTGTCAGAGCTCAAAATACAACTTTGAAATCTTGATTTTTACTGCTATGTTCAAATTAGTATTCTACAAATAAAAAAGCCATTTCAAAACTTCATTTTTGCAATATATGATCTTTTTCTAAAGAAACCTGGCAACGTTTCTAATTCTGTTAGTTCCTTGTTTAAAATCCAAATTTTAGTTCTAAAAGTTTCTTAGGGTGTTTCTTAATATCACCAGGGACAGTGACACACATTCAAGAATTTAAATGATTTAAGAAAAGATTAAATCAAATTGCATTCGAATGTGTTGATTCAAATTCAAATGTTGAGATAAGTTCTTCGCAATGTACTATCTTACCTCAAAAGCATTGTTTCTTTTTAATTCTTAGTTTTTTTTAATTTTGGAGGTACTTACCAGCAGGTTTCTTATAAATAAAAAGTTTATGTACTAATTTTTCTCAATGCAAAATTTTTTGTAAAGCCTAATAATCCTCACCTCGCAATAAAACCTTATATTGCGCAATAACAAAATTGCGCGTTAGCTTAATGGTATGTGTATATTTTCTACATACTTCAAACGTATTTTTTAATGATGACCCAACAAGCAACTTCAAGCTAGTTTATTTCAGAAGGTCTCATGGGTTTGGTTCTGGTATGCTTAGAGCTCCCATTTGAGCTTATGTTAAAGAAAAGCATTGGTCTCTAATGGGGATCGAACTCACACCTTAATGCCAGGAAGGAAAAGTGTTAACCGTTCTGCCGGACATAGATATTTTTAATTTGAGCCTTTAAGCCTACTACAATAGTAATGGGGGCACATTACTTGACAAAGCCTGGAATTTAATTTTAGCGCTCAAAACTACGTGATAAAAAGAGAAAACCTTTTTTATATTAATTTAACTTCGATAGCAGAACAAAAATTATTGATCTTTGTGATCTTCAGAAAAGTAAAACAAAGTTTCCATTTCCAAACCGCCAGACTTCATGGCCCCTTCGTATTAGATTCTGCGTTTATTTTTATTGCAATAAAATAACAATATAAACATTTAATGTTATTAACATGATATATATATATATTTCTTAAAATACAATACAATCCTCAATAACTTGATCTTAAGTTTAAAAAAAAAAAGAAAACAAATTTATGATTAATTTAAATCATCTATTAGCAAGTAAGAGACACTTTTTATACAATTTTTTCCTTCGGGTGAAGCAAAAAGCTTCAGAAATGTCCACCCATCATTATTGAAAAAATATTAATTTTCCTTACAAATCTGAAAATATTTGCCTTAAAACCTTATTTCCCAAATATTTTCCTCAAAACGTTATTTCCTAAGTGAGATTTTCTTTAAATGACCACAAGGACCAGTCAAGTCACCACTATAAAACTTGATGCTTAGCAAAAAAAGATGCTGTGTGATGAATGGTTCGAAAATTTCTGCCTTGGACTTCTCAGCATTTAATTGTTCCTAAAATGTTATTTCTATTTCCAAGCTTCCTTAAATCCTTACTTCCAAAACACGTAAGGAATGTATAAAAATTAGAAACAAACAAATATATAAGACTAGCAGATCTTGCTAGTCTTATATATTTGTTTAAATATAAAATTAAATAAAAACGTTAATTACTAAATTAAATAAAAACATTATGACAATAAATTGCTCTGCCATTTTTTGATGGCATCACGCTTCGTATGTCATGCGTTTCTGGTAAAACCTATAAAATCCTGGAACCGATGGTCATTAATTTTATAAGTTTAGTTATTTTTGATAAATGGGCAGTTAATTCCACATTTGGATAGGAATTTGAGTTTAAGACTATTGTATTGAAGCTAAATGACTTATGTTGTTCCAAGCGCTATCATGCCAAGAAGCAGTTTTCTTTGTGAAATTATTTTTTTGAACCAAACATAAGTTGTTTAATTTTCATATCATTTTAGTCAAAGCACTAATAAAGTTTTTTTCGTTCCAACCCAAATTCAGATTAATTTTGTATAATTTAAAATATTTGAAAATTAATTATAACTTGAAAAATAATGTGGCTTAAAACTCACCTTAATGGTCTAAATTTCTAATTTATTTGGAAGTTTTTGTCTATTAGCTGAGATTTGGATTAATGTATATTGTGAAAATAAAAACCCTCAAAATATTTCAGAAATGGGTTGCTTGCAAAATCTAAAACTTTCAAAATATTCCATAAATTACGATTTCGTGAGATCGAAATCTTTTCTGCTTTTTCATCAAAAAATCTCGAACTCTGACTTTGTTTTCAGTTTTCAAAAACAATGTCAGTTGAAGTAGTTTTTTTTGGTTATGATTGATAATAATTTTCTGCTTTGAATGGGGAGTTAGATATGGCAATGAGTTAATGCCTTTGTCTTTCATAAACCTCCATTTATTTCACACAAAAACAAAATATATTTTTACTTGGGAAATAAAATATTTTTTTTCAAAAATATGTCAAAATATTTTCGCGAAAATAAAAACCTGCGAAATTTTGTCAATTGGTGAAATTAAAAACCCAAAAATGTGAAAATTAACGCCATTAAGAGAAGCTATTGTTTTTTTTTTTCGTTAAAGTGATTGTCTGAATAAAACCAAGCTCTTCTCAGTATCCGGTGACTTATGCAACTTAGCAAAATGGGATTGAGATGATAAGATTGTAGGTGAATGACTTTAATAGTTTATTTTTCAAAATTTTGTATTTTATGAAATTTATATTATTAAATGGATATATATATTCTTTTTTTTATCTTATTTCACTTTCTTTTTTTTTTTACAAAAAAAGCCAGGCTCTTTTGATAACATTTAAAATTTTGTTCAAAATTCCGAAAGTAAATGGTTAAGTTTTGAAGGATTTGTTTTTGGATATAATTTTAACACTTGTTAGAATTAAATTCCAAAGAAATACCAAAACACACAAAATTCTACCATAATTTAATGAATAAAAAAGATAGCCATAAAATTTCAGAAATATTAGAAATATAAAAATGGCCATTAAGCTTTGTATTTTCTGCTTTTATTTAGGGTATTATAATGATTAATAGGCTGGAATTTGATTATTTTATCAAAGTAATCACCCCTTCTTTTATTTACTAGTGGTTATGTGTGGTGATCTTTTGCCAAAAGTTATATTGTTATGAAGCAAATATAAATAGAGGGGAGAGGCATATATAAAGATCAAATATAATTATATTTATTCTAGCATTTTTATAAAGAAGAAAAAAACTGTTTTAATTTTTCATATTTGTCATTTTTAAATAAAATAACACAGTTATCCTACCCCTAAAAATTTAAATGTTTTTGGTATAACCAATATTAAAATTTAATTTTTGAGAATTTTTAAGTACACATCATTACGAACTTTACAAAATAAATCATATTCGAATCCTTGGCTGCATGGCGATCCATTCTGTCCGAACGGACATTTGCATGTAACTTCCATATATCCGAATCAGCTTCGCTGGGGTTTAGCAAGTAATATTCATATATATTTCCATTGTAGCATAAATATCATTTGCTTAGTTTTTCAGACTCACTGATAAAATCACATGCTGAGAATGACATTTTAAAAAGGGTAACTTTTTAAATTAGGCTTAAATTTTAAGAACTTTATTAAAATGAATCAATGTTTTGTTTTAAAACTAACTAAAAAAAAACCAGAAGTAATTTTAGGGGAAAAAATCAAATAAAGATTTTGTTCAACGATAGTGAGAATGCTATAAGAAAAATTATCAGAAAATTATCAGGCTTAAAACAGACGTTAGGAAATTTTTCACTTTATTTCAGTATTCACTTAGCTTTAGTATTTATAATTTGCAAAAAATAATGTAATGAGTTCACCCGACAGTAAAAAAAACGTTATTTATTAAAATTTTCATGCCATAAAAATAAGCATAGAAATAAGATTTTGCTATAAAAAAAAAGGAACGGAAAAAAAATACAGCATAATAACAACTGTGAACAAAAAGTGTTGTCTACCATATTTACTCAAATAAAGAACATTGACGTAAAAAAAAAATAAAAGCAACAAAAAAACAAAGTCTAAATTAGGGAGCATATATTAAATAAAATATAAATTTAGCAGGGTCTGCTTTATGCGTTTGTTTAAGTAAAAGCTATTTTTATATTTTATCATAAACCTATTGGATTCCATTCATTCTTATAATTTAGGATGCAAAATAAAGTTAAGCCAAATGATTTTTAAATAAAAAGAATTCAGTGTCTAGACGAATTCAAAATGATTCCCAACGCATAATAAATAACATAGTTTCATTATTTTGTTCATTTATATCAGAATTGAATAAAAATACTGATATTAAATCACATCAGTATTTCGTTAGTAAAACTAGCGAAATATCAGCTATAAATAGCTACTTTAATAATTTCACAATTTTAACCATTATTTTGGCCGTTATTTTCACTATATTTAGACAGTCAAGTTGCGTTATTTTTACGATAAATTAAGTGTTTTTTTGTAATCCTATTAGTCTTGAAAAAAGTCTGGATGATCGAGACAACCAGCCGTTCTCATATAAAAAAATAGCTCTTGAAGTGTATAGTACTGTGTTGTAGAAATTGGTAAAATTTTGCAGAGAAAAACCATACTTGTTATAGAGGTAAAAATAATTGGTTTCTTGGGAAAGTTTTAACAGTCTAAAGAGAGTAGAATGTGATGTTATTGGCGAACATTCTGTTAAATCTGATGTAAATATTAAAAGAAATTCAACTTTAAATAATGTAGTAAAAAACAATTCTGCATATAGCTAGAGAATCTGTAATTAATTTATCACCTAACCAAAAGGTACAAGCAGTTTCTGATTCAACCCTAATTAACCTAAGCAAAAAAAATAGAATTATTGACACTACTAGTATACTGTCCAGTATCATCAATGTATTATGTGCTCTTGCATATCCACACTGTGCTCTGTCTTTTTGACGTAGCCGTTAAGCAATAAGATATCTGATCGAATTGGTACTATGTGTAACTGCGAAAATGAATTCTATACTTCAAGACCATTTGATAGAGGTTTTGATATCAAGGCAACAAAAATATGATAAATTTTCACTGACACTATGTGGTGCAGAGGTTGCTGAAGAAACAATGGCAGATACAGTGAATGAATTAAGAGATATTGACATTAATGATATAGAAGATTTTTGTGTTTCGTCTGACAGTACTTGGCAAAGACGAGAATTTTGATCTCTCAATGGTGTCTTTGTGGCTCTTTCGATTGACACAGGAAAGTTGGTGTGTTTATGATGCATGTGCGGACTTTAATCTTGACATAAAAGCTACTGTGCTAATATATGAGAAGCTAAATATAATTCCAGTTGTATATATTGTTAGAGAATTCATGGATATAAATGACCGGACGCTAAATTTATCAAACTACCCAAGGAATAGTAAGAACAAATTGAGCTTAAAAATTAAAGAAGAATGACAAAATATTAGAAAAAGAAGAGTTTTATATTGCTGGTGGATTTTAATATTATTTTTCTTTATAAAACTGTTAATTTTTAACTTGGCTTATGTTGATATTATGTTTTTTTTTAGGGATATTTATTTTTATCTACTTTTTTCTCAAAACACTTTTTAGCAAGCAGGTCATGATATCTCAAGAACACAATGAGATTTTGAGTTGAAATTTTCTTGAGTTATTGATTGTACTAATAAAATACTAATATATGTTGTGTGGTTTAAATGGAAAAAAAGTTGAAATTTTTGTTTTATTGTTTTTTTAGGAACTATACTAACAAAATATTTCAGGTTAAAATTTGACCGCACGATGGTCGAAATAAAAATAAATTATTAAAAAATTAATTCATCCAAATCACTCACATACTTCTTACTAACTACTTTACAAAAAAATAATTTTTGGCCAGCACAAACTCATTTTTTGGCCTAATTTAGGGATTTTTCACGGTTAATGTGGCAACTGATCACTTTCTTTTTTTTTTACTCCGATATGCTTAAATATACAATGATATGAAAACAAATTCTGTTTTCTAATGTTCTTTTAAAAATCAGGGGTGTTTGTCCTTTAATTAATAATAGGTTTAACTCATTAAAACTACTTGATTTTACAACCATGTGCTCTGCAAAAGACAATTTTTGTAAGATATTTAATTAAGTTTTTGAATAACAGTTGATGTCACTGACAAAAAAATCTTCAATGAAAGTGACAATTGTGCGAGCCAATAAACTCTGCACCTCATTTTATGATATTCATGATCTAAGAGACTACCTTAACACGAAAATTATATCAGCGTTTGGTATCAAACAGCACAGAAAAGGTAAGGTCAATCATGTTGTGGGAATTGCCAAGACAACCATTAGAAGAGCGATTGCAACTGGTGAGTTTTTCAGCAAGGCAGAATAAATGGTTCATTATTAAATGATAAAACCCTGTGTAAATCATAATAGAAATACATAACCAAAATATAGAAAGAGCTTGTGTAATGATTGGCTAAATGTTTACCCAACTATTGAGGGATCAATAGATCAAGATCTTTTCAAGTTATGTTTCTTCATCCCTAAACAGATTTTGTACAGGCAGCAAACGTCTACGTATTACGGGTCTTGTGTGTTGTTTAAAGAATTCCCACTTGTAAAACACCAACTCAAAGAAATGAGTCTGCACTCAAATGTTGAAAATTACCAAAACCGGCAAAATGTACACAGTGAATTGGATGACTTTTTTATGATAGGTAGCCATTGCTGCCAAGTCTAAAAGCATTGATACTTTATAGTTTATAAAAATCACTGGAGACCGCATTACAGGCACTGAAACATTGGATGACTATGGCAATAAAATTGGTGCTGGTCAAGCGATCCTCAAAGGTTTCTAGAAAAGATTGACTACAGTAAAAAAATACACAAGTTTAAGTTAATGGGCAAGAAAGCATATTTTTATAAAAAGAGTTTTTTATATTGCTTCATAAATTTTGAAACTCAAAAAACTCAAAAAGAAGTTTTTATACTAAGTACTGACGAGTTCTTTGATATTAATTCTTATGTAGAACACCATGGAATGATGTCGTTGTAAACATTTTAATATAATATCATTTTTACAGTTTACAGTTAAGTTTAGTACACTGAGTTTTAGTACATGCCAGAAGTTTATTTGTTTTTATATATTACTCTATGTTAATAAAATAAAGAAGTTGGTTTTGGTCATTTTGAGCATTTTTTGGGGCATTTGTTGTCAACCCTTATTTTCATTATTTACGCCTGTGTGTTTTTCATGCTGAAAAATTAAATTATAATTTAGCTAAAAATAGGTGACTTCATTGCATTCAGAAAATAAAAATCAAGGTGATGACATTATCGGTCAGTCATTAATACTATTAATAAAATTATTATTTTATCACAAGATTATTTTCACACTGAAAATTTTGATTCAATTATCATTTTCCTTTAAACATAAACAAAAATCAGGATTTTCAATTTGAGAAATTGAGTTTTATACTAATGTTTTTTTTTTTTTTTTTTTTTTATCAAATGTTTTTATAGAATGGGTTTTCGCCACTTCACATATCAGCAAAAAAAAACCAGCTTGGCATTGTTTCATTACTTCTTGAACGAGGTGTTGAGGCTGATAGAACTACAAAGCATGGTGTCAGTCCGCTCCATATGGCAGCGCAAAATGGAAACAGTGAAATAGTAGATTTGCTCTTAGACAATGGTGCTTCTCCAAGTGTTCAAACATCGGTAAATTAATTTATTTATTTGTTGCCATATGTTTATATAATAGGATCACTGTTATGTTTTTATTGAATTAGTAACCTTTTGGTCAGAATTTCCTGTTTTAAGCAACTTTTTGCTTTACTAGATTTAAGTCTTATTTGAAATAGATATGTGATGCATCCAGATACTTATTAAATTTTAATTTTTTGGGAATACGATGTATTATTATAAGAACGTAAATATTAGAGTTGTCTATACAAAATTCTGGCCCTTGATATAGTACTAATCTTATTGAAATCCTTCCACTTGTTATCAACCTTCCTCTAATATCCTTCTCTTCACAAGTTACTAGTCCTGCACATTTTACTAACCCTCCATTTATTTCTTGCCCTCCATATATTACTAGCCCTCCATATATTACTAGCCCTCCATATATTACTAGCTCTCCATATATTACTAGCCCTCCACATATTACCAACTCTCCGCACATTTTCAGCCCTCCACATATTACCAACTATCCACATATTACTTGCTGTCCACATATTACTAGCCCTCTTTGTATTCCAGCTCTCAGCATATTACCAGTCCTGTAATATTCATATATAATGTAGTTCCTGATTTTCTAATCTTGTTTAGAATGGACTGACACCTCTTCATGTTGCTGTAAAATATAACCAGATTGAAGTTGTTCACCGCCTGATTAAATATGGTGCAAATATTAGCTCTTCAACAAAGGTGTGATTTCTTTTTTAATAAGTGGTTTCCTGCAAGGCTGGAAGCCACTACTAGGCAGGAAGCTAAATAAAAGTTAGAATTTACTATTAAATGCTCTGTATCCTTCCTTTTTTATTTTCTGATGCACAGGCCTTTTATTATCTATTCTATTTTTTTTTTTTTTTTTTTCTCCATCATCATGAGTGGTTTAATTGTATTTTTTGGTTAGTATGCTAAAATTTTGTGATTTTTTTTTGTAACTCCATTTAATATAATTTTTTGTTCATTGGTCAGATCTTGGTATATTCTAAGCTTTGTGTCTCTTTAATTGATTTTTATGAGAATATTCAACTCTCATATTTAAGAGTGTTTCTTTCAACTTGGTTTCTATAATATCAATCTTGGTACCAGGGTCAGGTAAAAGTTTAACATTTGATTTAAAAGAATTTCAGGATCCTCTGATGCATTAAAGATGAACTCAAGAACAAAAGTTTTTTTCTGAGCCCTATTTCGATAAAAATGAGGGTACAAACTTGCTACTCTTTTCAGAGGAGGAGTTTTCTTCAAAATGCTGGGGTTTGATGTGTTTAATTTTTTTTCATACAAAATTTTCCATAAGTTAATATAACATAATAAAAAATTGAGATTGAGTGAAATATAATAAATATTTTAGCAAATAATAATGGAAACAATTTGTGTTTTGCTAATCAGGTTATAAAATGGGTGTGTGAGAGGGGTTGGTTTTTAAGGGACAGAGATTGAAAATATTCAATCGTACAGGGAAGGCTGGATAAGGGAGGGTTGATTTTAAGGGGAGCTGAGAGCCTTTTTGAAGCATGAGCATAAGTTCAGGCACATTTAGAAAAAACTTGATTTAACTAAAAGGGTAGATCTGTTGTTATGTTTAAACTTGTGGAAACCCCAATCAAAGTTAAACCCATGGGTTCTCCCATTTTTAATGTTTTATTTTACTCAGGAAAATCCCTTTACAGCTTGAAGAAGTCATTCTTCTGTTTCTGCTAACAAGAGAATTATCTGTTAAATTTAGCCTATTTATTTTGAAAATTCCAATCATTTTTATTCTTCTTTTTATTCTTCCATATAAGTTATTATTAATCCCCCCATTGGCTATAAGTTCTATGTATTTATTCTTTGATTTGAGATTTATTACTTAGAGTGGTTACACGCCTCTTCACCTGACAGCATTATACGGCCACAAAGAAATTTCAAAGGTTTTGCTATTAGATGGTGCTGATGTTGAATCTAAAACCAAAGTAAGTTAAGAAGTAATTTAACTAGTTGAGATATTTTTTGATAGCCTATGTCTGCCTGTTTTTATATATGTCTGATTCAAAAATAATTATTTAAACATTTAATTGGTTATTACCCACTTCCCTTGCCCCCATGAGGGCAATACAGTAAAGTTTTTTATTTTGAGTATGTAATTTTTTTTTATAGAGTACCATAGAGAGCATTTCTTGTAGCATACTACCACTGTTTTAAAATTTATTTTTTCATTTTTCATTTTTTTTCATTTAGTTTTTTGTTTCTCAAAGTTATGTTTTTATTTTGGTAAAATTTGTTTATGATATAAGAGATATTATTTTATTATTACATTTCGTTTTTATATCTTTTGAAGATTTTAATGGGCCCATTCCCCTAAAAAAGAAATTTTTTTTCATTAAAACTCTGTTTAAAACCTGTCTGAAATTTTGTAAAATAAATAGTTAAAATTTTATTTCAGGTAGTTAAAGCATGTCAGTTAATCTTTTGCGGACTCTGTGCTTACATCCAAAAATAAATTAACTTTTGTCTGTGATTTTCTCAAGAAAATAATTCTAATATTGTGTTTAAAATTCTGAAGGAAAATTTTTTTTTTGATGGAAATAAGTTGCCATATATCTTCAATAAATTGGTGACAAAACATGGATGATACTTCATGTAATTAAATTCTGAAAATGAATTTTTTCTGAAGTTTTGTTTTGTAAGAGCATCATTTATTTCTTAAATCATGTTTAGAATGGGAATACCCCTTTGCATATTGCTTCTTATAAAGGTCATCATGAAATAATAGAATTACTTCTTAATTTCAATGCTCCTCCAAACTCACTTAATAAGGTAAAATATTTTTTATTTAATTTTAAAATAGTTTAAATACGTAAACTTTTGCATCACCTCACCAAGTGCTGTGAGTGAATGTAGAAAATTGCACTGTGAATTTTATAAAACGTATGAACTACCAGCCATTTTTAAAATTGGATAGAGTCCTAGGAATACACCCATGTTTGTCCATTTTCTCTAAAATTGCTTGTTTTTTAATTCTGAAATTTTGTATGAAGTTTTAAGTTTGTAAGGAAAATCGAGTAACACTTTTCTTTTCCAAAATTTTTTTTTTTTTTTTGGTATTGGACTCAAATATGCCTAAATATGGACGTTTTAGGCCTTAAATCAACATTTTTAATATTTCAAAATCTGCAAATCGTTTCCGGTTTTTCTCAAAAAGTTGAATTGCTGTTATGCTGAAATTAGTGTAATATTAGTTGATATTATTTCTAATAAATCAGGTGTGTCGGCCATTAAGAAAATATTATTAGGCCTAGTCTCCATAACCCAAAACGTAATCATTTTTGGCATTTTACTGAAATTTAGTCATTAGGTAATTTTTATTAAAAGAGCATCTTTTACTCTATCTGGCCACCTTCTAAAGCTTTTTTATTTTTTGGGCAAAGACCCCAACAAGTATTAAATTTGGCTATGTTTTTTGAAATTTTATTGAACCTAGTTCCCAGAACCCGAACCTTGTTCATTTTAAACATAAAAACAACAAACATGAAGTAGACTGTACCCTCTACAGTCTATCTTTCTAACCTAGCGAACCCGTCAAAAATTTCAGCAAAAATGGTATTTTTGAAATTTTCTGAAATCTATTTTCAGTTGTTTGTGAAATTTTGCATTTTCTTCAATTTTTTTTTTTTTTTAATTTTAATTTAAGTTGTAAGGTTATGGAGGGTATATTTCACGACATGAAGAGCCTGTCAAAGTATATATTTATTGCAAGAAATTTTGTTTGAATTCTGCTGCTTGATTTTAAAAAATATTTTCTTGCTGCATATTGACTACCTAAAGAAATGCATTTTTTTTTTTTTTTTTTTTTTTCTGAAAATTAAGTTCCGATGCCTAAATTTCTGAAATTTTTTTTTTTTGAGATGAGAAGATGAAAAGCTAAAAAAATGACGATTTATTGCCAATTTATTTTCCAGGATTTTTTTCACTTTAATGAAAAAATTTTGATATGTCACTGAATGGCTCATGTATGTTTTAAATAAGAATGGGTTGAATGTAAAAAAATATTTAAATGAAAATAATGACTTGTTAAATAATTTAACGATAAGTGGAATTCAATTCAAATGTTTTACCAGAAGAATCATAATCATGACTCATCTTTTTTTCTTTTTTTTTAATATTAAGGTCTGATTTATTTTGTGAACCTATTTGATTATGTAGGGAGTGAATATAATACATAATTTGATTTTGCAATACAGTGGATTGTCACTTAGTACCCTATTCAAGCATTGTTTTTTGTTTTAGGGTGAATGTTATAGATAGCATATGTTTGAAGTATTCTGTTTCAGGATGAATTTTATATGTAGCATATTAAAATGAATTTTAGAGTATTCCTTTTTAGGATGGCTATTCTGCTTTATACATTGCGGAGATAACTCAACACAAATTTGTTGTCAACATTTTAATCAACATAACAAAAATTTCAATGAAACAAAAAAACAAAGTAAGCTATCTATACATTCTGTTTAATTATTTAAAGAATAAATGATTAGTTGGTGCATGATAATAGTAATGAATGAAATAAAAGCTTGATTGCTTAGATCGATCTGTCAAATTTCACTCACTATTGAAGTGAGTGTATAAATTGCTCGTTCTACAGATGAATTTGACCGAGAAGGCAATGATACCATTTGATATATATTAGGAAACTCGTTTTTTCTACGGGAAATAATGTTTCTCTATATTATATTCATGTCAGCTGATCCTTTAATAAAATGTTGTGTTATAAATAATTTTAGTAAGCTCTATTCATTTGGTATTTTTTCCATGTCAAACCCAGCCTCTTCTAACGGAACTTGTTGTGCATCACCATAACTTGCATCTTCATTCCATTGGATCTATAATAGACATTGTCTTAAATATGTCACTATTTTCATCGTTACGGATAAATCATTTTTATAGCACTTCATTAAATTGGTTGCAACTGAACTTGCACCTCTCAAAACTTGTGACATGACGTTGTCCAAAAATTAGTTATACTTTCTTCGGAAAAAAACACCGTTTCTCTGTTAATTGACTTTCGTAACTTGTGACCTGCTTTAAAATATTCCTACGAAATTCTTGCTTTGTTATGATTGTGTTTATTCTCTACAAAAAAAAAATAAAACTTAAATTCGAGTCAGTGGATATTTCATTTTTTAATATAGCATCAACATAGCTCTGTAGTACACTCATAGTCATGGTTTGATATCATGTGCCATTAAGCCTTCACTTTTAAATACCATTGCAGCAAGAATAGCTTTATGTCTCTTGCAGCACAGATGCTAAGTATTATTTTATAATTACACAGTTATTTGATTATCCTTGTTACCTTTGCTTTGGTTTCTACTTTCTTTATCATTGCAAGGGATGTTTCGTAAGCAATAATTAAAGCAGGCGGCATAAATGCAATTTTTCGCAACCAAATTTCCTGTTTCCAGTGAAACGAGTTCCATGTATTTTTGGCAGTGGGTATTCAGTGATATTAAGTGCTTTGACAGCTTATCCATCCATATAAAATCTTACAGCATCAGCTATATACTTAAGAAATTGACCTGCTGCTCTCCCATTGTGTTTGCTTTGTATTAAACGGACACCACAAGCTTTTAAGCTTTTAACAATAACTCCAAAATGCTTTAAAGGCATAGTTGGATATAAAGCTACCTAACAAGCAACAAGAAACAGTTTTTTTATATGCATCTTCACATGCTTTTTTGACAGATGATGCTATACTTGTTTGGTTTAATCTTAACCTATGATTTGGTATTGCCACCATATGTTCTGACTGAGGTTTATTGCTCTCAAAGGACACAACAGTTTTGTGCATTTTGCTTCAAAGGTGGCGATCAGTACTATGTTTGGTGACATCGTTTGTACCATTAATGGATGTTCTCATTAACTTTTTGGCTTTACCTTAATCTTTAATCTTATTTTGGGATAATTTATTATGTTGAATTACACGTGTTATTTTGATAAGAGACTGGTGTATAAGGAACTACTATGAACCTCCTGAAAATATTTTATGTTTTTTTTTTTTCATCAGTCATTGCCGTGAAAAAATAAATCATTCACCTAGTTATAACATGCATTTTAACGAGGTGAATGTTTTTCACTCTCTTTCATTAATTTGTTTTCGATACTTTAAATGTGTTTATCATACATGAAAATTTCTCCCATTATTAAGAAACAACATTCTTCAAATTTAATTTTTGATAGTGAAATAGACAAAGTACTTATAGTGTTTATACATACATAATGTTGATCACATAATGCTTTCAATATATAACCTTGAGGTGATTTATTGAGATAATGTGTATTCTATTTTTGTGTTATACTGAGATAGATGATAGAATAAGCTCAAATTTTTAGATGCCAATTTAAAATCTCTCTGATTCATGACAATTTCTCAAAGAGCTAATACAACTTCAACCTTCTTAAACTTAAATTTATTTTTTTTTTTTTTTTTTTATTCGGGATTTGCGGTACACATATTTTATTAGAAATTTCCTTGAAGAAAACCAAGGAAAAACCAAAAAATTGTTTGAGCAGTATTTAGTAATACTTTATGACAAGTAATTAATTTGTTACTTGTGCAGTAATTGTGCTTGGCTTCTCACGAAGAAGAAAAAAAGAATTCATATGACTATTTCTTTTGATAATTAGATTTTTTAAGCTTGAAAAATAACTAACACTTAAGTAGCCAAAATTTTCGTCCGTGGAAATAACATTTGCTATAAGTTTCCAATGTCAAAGATAATCAATTTTTCTTTCTTTTTTTTTTTAAGTTTAAATTACTTATTAATTATTAATTATTATAATATAATAATATATTACACAACATTGTATAATTCTTTAGACATAAAATATAACAAACAGCAACAAATTGTAAAATGCCTTTTATTTAAAGTTAAGGGTATAGATTCTATTTTTATTAAATATTTAAGGATTTAAATAATTTTCAGAAACATAACAATATTTATGTATTTTTCTCAAAAGTCTACGATATTTTGTAAATTATACATGAAGATTAAGTGCTTATTTACAGTTAAATTTTTACATGCTAAAGTATTTTTTCACGGGTCTTGGCCCAAACAATGGCAAAATAATTATACTGAAATAATTTTTAGTAAAACTATCTTTCACTATTTTTTTTTATATATACGTTTTCTATTAAATGTAAATTAAACACTTTGTTGGTCTCTCAAGACCAATCTTTACTAGTTTTTAAATTAGTTTTACAAATTCTTCAATAATTAAGTCGACTTGCACTGTGTAACTGACAACAGACAAAAAATGAATAAATGGATTAATGTTATATATTTTATGTTAATTCAACTATTATTTCAATTTAATTCATGATTAAAAACATTATATTGGTGATGTTTCTTTTATTAAAAGATATTTAAATGGAACTTGAACTTCATTATTATAAATGTGAGAATAAATTTTATGCAATAAGTATTTTGAAATAATTCAATTAATACTATACTGCTATAAACTTTGAGTAAGTAGTTAAATTAATATCTTAATATTAATATGACATAATATAATATATAAATATAATATATTTGCTGTGCAACATCTTCAGATGCTACTTAATGGTACTTCAGAATTGTACTACTAATACTTTTGTTACTTATTCCCTTGTAACATTCTAAAGGTTTATCTAAAAATCAAGTTGATAAGTTATATAATCTTTTAATTGAATTAAGCCAAGTTTGAACAAAAATCATTATATAATGATATTGCAAGATTATTTCTAATAATTATATTAGTCATTCTTGTTTTTTTAATACTACATCTTGATTTTTCATACCATTCTTTAAAAATCTTTTAAAATATTGTGGAATATCATTTCTAATAATTAGTCTCTTAAACTTTATTCTAAAAAAGGAACCTTTATATTCATTTTTGTCAGTCTTTGTTTGTGCGCAGCACAATTTTTAAATTCTTTTTTTTTCAAACTATTTATTTTACTGATAAAAGAAGGTTCTCTTTTTTTTTTTTTTTTTCACTTTGCCCTGTTAGAATTTCTTGATTTTTTTAAAAATTTTAAATTAAACAAAATGTATTCGCAGTACTATGTAAATATAATTCTCACTAGTAAGCCGATGTTATGCATTGCTTATAAAGCAAAATAACATATTTTTCACTTTGTTTGACCAGAAAATAATTGTAAAAGCTTTATTTTTGAAATCTGTTTAACTACTTTTTCTATTTTTTATTTGTTTTATTTTTTTTTTTTTTGAATTTTGCATAAAGTTAATGGAGCATTCAGGTGTCTTGACTGATATTACCACCTATTCAAAATTATCTCATCTGAGCCTTAGTCCCCATAGCATGTCAAATTTGGTTGTAATTTTTTTTTTCAAATATTCCCCAGTTGTATATTCTGGCTCTGTCATTTGTGATGTTCTTTCTGGTTATTTGGAAATGCTGCTAATTTTACAATTTTTAAACTTTTTTTATCCCTACAACCTTAGCACCATATCAGGTAAAGTTATTAATAATCACATTTTTGATTTTTGCGCAGTAATCTTTTTTTGAAAATGTTAGGATAAATTGATTATTTTAGTGTGTAGGTAGATAATGTTAAGATGACTAAGCTAACAAATCAAAATATATTTTAAATTTTAGGGTGTGTGCCATTTTAAATGCTAATAGATCCATGGCTTGTAAATCAAATAGGCATTCTGGATTGAAAAGTCTTTCATGTCGTTACAACTAGCTTATTCCCTAGCAAAAAGCTCTAAACCATCCTTATAATTTAGTGAAATATCATATTTCCCAAGATATCTCAAGCGAAAATTTTGTACTCTTTCATCTGTCCATTCATCATCTCTGTGTCTTTTATGCCGTCTCCTCATTCACGGGAATTTTCTAAAACTTTGTAAGGTTGGTTTCAGTCATATTGACTTTTTTTTCACTTTATCAAAAGTATTGTCTGTCCCTGTTTTTGGATCTAAAAACGAAATTTTTGTTAATTTCACAATTTTGAATCTATGGACCTTTTTCAAACTTTCTTTGAAATAGGTGACCCTAAGAAACGTTTAACCCATTCTAGTATGTACCAGAAATTCTCTGTTCTTTACTAGTAAGGTTTTGGGAAAACCTTACATCTTTGCTATTTTATAAATTGCGAGTATTTGGATCTATTTTAAATAGGTAATTAAGTGACCTTAAAAGATATGATAACCACAAAAGCTCTGCTTATTCAAACACTCACTTACTAATTAAAATCTTAATACTTAAAATGTTTACTTATACTTACTAAGGTAATTATTACATAGAGAATATTAGATAAGTAAATAGGAAAACACATGTTTATCAAAACGTTTAAATTAATTCTCTTTTATATGATTGTATGTTGATATATCATATGTTTATTTTATGAATAGGATAAACAATTTTAATCGAGCCAGGGCAAAACGAACTCAATTGACGAAGTTTCTGGTGTATTTTTTTTTGAAACAGTGGTTATGATGTAATACTGCAATTTTCAAAATTTGTTCTCTTCCTGGGTTGTTTATTTTGATGTTTTGGCCTGCACATTTTTACCCTCCATTTATACGAAAAATTGCGCACACAGAGGCTAAAAAAATACACAATATTTGTACATGTTTTTTTCAAACCCATGTTTGAAAAAAACGTGTTTTTTTAGTCCCAGCCTAAACCAACGGGTGATGGTATGTCAGGATGGTTTTCCAAAAATTTTTGCCAGATGTACGCAGCTATGAAGGTCCATTGTTGTACCACTCCATGGTTTGTGCTAAATCCTGAAACGAAAAACACAACAAAAACTATATAAATTACTTGAACTTGTAGATCACTATCACTCATTCTATAGGCTTGTCGTTTCTCAAACATCTTGTTTACATATTAAGGAAATGCGTCATTAGTAAGGCTTCATATAAAAACGCTTGGAAATTTTTAATTGACTTACCAGTGTTTCCTTCTGTAGTCTTAGTATCTTGATTGATGGTAATTTCAATGACTTTATAAGCCTCAGTTTGTCCAAAAGGGTTGGTGTTGGAAACTTGTACCAAATATTTGCCTCTTCAAATTCAGCCTAGACTTCAGGAAAGTCTTTTTCCAGAGAAAGGAGATCTCAGTGGTGTAATAATACTCGAAAAACCACGGAAGTGCACTTCGAACAGATTCTATGTAAAGATACCAGTTACCAGCTCGTGTTGCATAAATCAAGTTGAATAAGATCTCGATCAGATCTAGGAAACTTATCCAAAATTTGACAAGATTACTGGTATAGCAAGTTTCTCCTTGAGAGAAACAGGCTAGTATACTAGTACAGAAAAATATATCACAAGTAAAACTTTTCTCTCGAGATGGTATTTTCTTGGTCCAATCTTTTTCGCGTTTACATAGTCCGGAAAATCCGGTTGGTAGCTTCTGAAGGATCTAAAAGTGAAAAACCAGAAATAAGTTTAATGAAATACAGTTCAACGAAATACAGTTCAAGTCCAGTTTTAACATGGAAGTGCACTTTTGGTCCTACGCCTTAATGAATCATAATGATCGAATCAACATTCGTTAGATTTGTTTTAGTTTTACAGATGGTTACCTCCTTTTCTTCTTTCTATCAGGTGGTGGAGGCCTAAGTTGTCCATCGTTAATATCAATGATGTTGTTGTCGTTGGCCCAAGTTGGTTGCATAACTATAGAATTTACTTTGTGGATGGTTTCTTCTTGTTTGTGTTTGTCTTGTTCTTTTTTTCTCTTCCGGGTTCATTTTGTGTTTTGGCTTTCTTTTTTACCCTGTCCTGATGTATATAGTTTCTATAACATGTAAAATGATAACAGGGTTCCTTAGCTATCAGTTTTTCTGTTGTAACAGCCAGAACTTTTGAATTGTATTTCTTTGTTGCGATTTTTTGTATAGTTTCATCAGCTCGAATCTGCATACAATTTTTTAGCTTTTCGTTATTTCTCAAGTTTCTGATATACTTGTCTTTGTTACAGAAAAAACTTTTTTGATAAAACCGTTCTGCTTGAAGAATCTCTTATAATCTACGTATAGATGAAGTAGCACTTGAAGATAAGGGAGATAAGAGTTCCTCTGTTGGTTCCATCAATGCTTTTTCCAAAGTTTCTTTGACAATTTGACAATTTTACAAAAGTGAAATTATTTTCAACTTTAATAGTGTGGTGGTAACACACTACTATTTTTTTTAAATT